>MU134534.1:15732-148055 GCA_015039355.1 Ramaria rubella
GTTTGGGTTCCTTCTATGAGTGGTCGTGACCGATATGCACTTTTGTACTGATCGGGTCAGTTGCTTTTAGATTGGCCGTTGAATGACGAATCACTGAGTCGTCAACTCCCCCATCGTCAGTGTCATCAACACTAATGATATTCTTCCCAATGTTGAACACCTACGATATCATTGTTGGATCCTAGCTATTCACTTGTCCTCTTGTTTGTTTTTTAACTGATGCTTGGTGTGTTTAGCGGTAATTCACACATAGTTCACTCACGAGCCAAGGTGCTCGGCAGCTGTTCCTCCCACAATACCCTCATCTCTTTTCATCCCTTCACACAAGACCTTGAAGATTGGGCAAAACTTGGTAATATTGGCTGGAAAGCCATTGAAATCCGACTGTATGGTGATTGTATAAACATGGACTTTCGTCCTATTGCACTGAAAGATGGTAATGCTGCGGCTTCTGCTTGGATTGCATCTGTTTCTCGAGACTTGGGTACATGGCCTTGTTTGGGAAGACATGGACTTGAAGAAGGTCAGCAGAGTGGGTGCCAGATCTTCTGGCGAAGAACTTGTAATCAGAGCTTGCAGAGAAGTTATTCTTTCTACTGGAGCCATAGACTCTCCTAGACTCCTTCTGTTATCTGGAGTAGGACCAGAGCAGGAACTCCAAACTCTCAGTATCAAACCCATGCACCATTTGCCAGGTGTTGGCGAGAACCTTGTGTGTATGCTTTCTATTGTCTTCCCACCTCATCCATATTCAATACAAGTAGATGGATCATGTGGAAACTATCATCATGTGGAATGCCAGTTCCACACCGAAAAGGACCATCATATTCAGCGATGCTGCCCTGTTCCACCGTTTCAATGTTTCTGACCCATGCTCCGACCTCATGAGCCATGTATATCAAATCCCCTTCACCGACAACATCGCTCGCCTGGGATACCCATCCCCCATACATGCTTTTGCAATGACACCCAACATTCCTCGCCCAGTTTCACGCAGCAAGCTGTCTCTCGCATCCTCCGACCCATCTATTGCGCCACTGAGTGACTTCCGTTATTTTACTGATCCTTGTGGAGAGGATGCAGCATTACTTGTACATGGCGGACTTGCTCGCAAGATCACTGAGACCCCGCCATTTTCCAAATATATTGGTGAGGAGATCTTCCCAGGTCTGAACGTGACAAGCAACGAAGAGATCTCCTACTTGGCTCGCAAAGCACCCAACACGGTTTATCATTCGTCAGGCACATGCAAGATGGGACCTAGCACGGATGAAATGGCTGTAGTAGACAAACGTTATGGGTCAAAGGACTGAAGGGCCTGTGTGTCAGTGCCAAATATGTCAAAAAAAGGATGATTGTCACGATGTAGAGTACTCGTGTTGCAACTCACTAATTTCCCCATTCGTTTGGCTTTCCCTGTCACATTTCTATGTTTGAATGACTGTCTTCACTTAATAATAGTGACTGGTCTGAGTTTAATTTAAATAGCAAGTACCTTTCGTCATGTCGGCGCGAATGCACGTGACACACTTACTTACATAACAAAGCGAGCATGATTTATAGAAATCACTGCAAACCCTGATAAGATTCCTGAGGATTGTACTACAGTGAACTGCGAATTTCATTTTCGCAGTTTGTCAGTTTCAACGGTTTCAACAAATGAAACCAAAGAATGATTTGTGCATGTGAATAATGGGAGATCCTCTCAAATCCTGAGGCTAAATCTTTGAGAATCATTTCCAAATCACTCAGGATCCTGAAATATATTGCATGATCACAGATATATACCCTGTGATTTAAATGAATCATCAATTATCCCTTAGTATACTTGATGATCTTGCAGTATTCTTGGGAATCCTGAAAGATTTACAGGGATAATGGATGAATCATTTCAATATCTGCATGATTTGACAGAATAACCAAGGCTATTCTTTTCTTTGTTTATTTTGTCCAGTAAAGTCACTCAAACAAATGTGTCACCTGGTTCTGGTGTCAGGATTTGATCCCATTTAGCACAACTTTAGAGACGTCTTAAACTCTAGCTTATGGATTATGTGTTATGTTTTGGACTTGTTAGATGAAAAGGTTAAAGATTATTGTTGTGTATTTACAGCAATTATATAAACACACGAAGTTATTGTTGGAACATTTCCGATACTCCATCAACAAGACATATCAGAGGGAGAAGTCTTGTCTATGTGCAATTAAACAAGCTTGCTCTCACTTTCTCCAATCCGTGACACTCCCACTCGAGTGCAGTTTAAGCCCTATCAATTCCATGAATTTCCAGTGTTTTTCATGAGTAAGGGCCTTTGTGAATATATCCACAACCATGTCATATGTCAGAACATAGCATACTATGGCTTCCCTGGTAGACACTAAATTATCATGAACAAAGTGATATTTATGTTGAATGTGTTTGGTGCATGTCCAAAATTGTGGCTCCTTCAACAATCTTATGGCCACCTGATTGTTGCATAACAGCATGCTGAGTTCCTTCTGTGCATGTCTGACATCCTCAAAGAAAGTTTGCAACCATGCCAGGTGTTGCCCAGCATTTGCCAACCCTATATATTCCAATTTGGTCAATGACAAGGCCACAAGTGTTTGCTGCTTACTCATCCAGCTGATTGTGCCTCGATTTGCAATGAAGATGTATCCTGGGTTTCAGGATCCCCACTCCAGTTGGCATCTGTCTAACCTAGGAATTTGAAGTCTATGTCCATCAATACATCATTTCCATCAAAACACAATTCTATGTCGGACATTCCTTTCAGATAATGAAGGACATGTTTTGCTGCCTCCCAATGGCATGCTTTTGGGCTAGTGGCAAAATGACCTAGAACACCCATGGCATATGAGATATCTGGGCATGTTTCAAGTGCTGTGTACATCAACGATCCAATGATGCTGGCATATGAGACTTTGTGTCCATTGATCATCATTTCGAATAGCACTCGTCATTTTCAGGATCTTCGGAAGTGAGTCTGTGATTGTGGACCATGGGAGTTTGTACTGGGCCACTGTCCACCATACGACATCATTCAAGAACTGTTTTTATGTAGAATTCTTGAGAAACAAATATTTTTCGTTTTTGTCGATTGCAGCAAATTTGGATGCCCAGGATGAAAGTGGCCGGTCCCAGATCTTGCATTCTGAACATACTGGAGAGCTTTGCTTTCATTCTGTTCATGAAAGCTTGTGATGTTGCTGCCAATAATAGATCATCGACATACACAACAATAAAACATATTTCCCCTTTCTTTACATACAAGCAAGTTTCTGCATCCAAGCAACAGACAAGCTTGCAGTCCAGTGTAATGTTCCAGGTCCTTCTGGCTTGCTTCAGGCTGTAGATAGATCAACAAAGACACCAGCAATGGCCAGAAGGAATAGGGATTTCTTTTGGTGGGAGCATGTAAAGCTCTTTGCTGAGCTTGCCATTCAGGTATGTGGTTGATATGGTCAAGTTCGAGATCATACTTGACCACTAGTGCCAGGATGATCAAATTGATTCCAGGTTCGCAACTGGGGCGAAAACCTCCTTGTAGTCCTTCCCTTTGACTTGAGTGAAGCCACATGTGATGATGCGGACCTTGTGCCTTTCAATGTTTCCATTTCCATCAAGCTTTATGCGCAAAACCGTTTTTGAAGTAATCAGTTTTACCCCTTTTGGAATGGGGATAATTTTGTAGACGTCATTGTCAACTAGGCTTTGTATTTCTCCTTGAAGAGCACTTTGCCAGTGTTTTGCATCTTTGCCTGATAGCGCCTACCTCATGCTGTTTGGTGCTAGCTTTGTGTGCAGTCCTGAGGCTGTGATTCCCGCAAAGTATAACAGGGGTGGACATGGTATATTCGTTGAAGCACTTACCTCATTGTGCCAAGGTCTTAAATATGTGCTACCGACAAAAAAATATGTACAAATGAAGCGTACTATTTTTCACACGACCAGGAGGGGGTGAACATGTACATACAATGCCCATTTGCTGAGATTCATTATATACGTGCCACTTGTGAAAAAAAAATTACATTACACACCTGTGTTCGATTTTAATAGCAGATTAGGGACACGTACATTTATATTTGATATTGAGCACAACTTGGAACGGACGGTGGCCGCAAGAGACGGCGTTGACAGCGAACCGATGGCGATACCGGTGGCATCATCAGGACAGTAGTGGCACACTCCTAGGCTGGGTGTCATGCAGCGGCCGCGACGGTGAACGGTGGAGATGGGGTGGCGTCATCAGTGTGGGTGGTAAGTACGTATACCCCGGGATGATTTACGCGTAAGCATGTAAATCCCGTAAACGCGGGATCAAACGTCGGAGCCAGCGAGCTGGCCAGTCGACATGGCATCCACGGCTCCTTCACTGCACCGCCGTCTTCGCAAACCACAGCAATTGCAAAGTTCAACGCTGCTAGCTGATACATTGCCCGCTTGGCTTCCTCAATCATACCTGTGCATGTGAGTTAGATTTATGTTGAATAGATCCGTTGTAAGTTCTAAATACTACATACTGGGCTAGGCTAGCTGAGGTCTGCCAGTGCCATTGTACTCGTAGTTACGTTTGTTGCCTGAACGTATAGGGCGTGTTCGAGTTCTAACACTCGTGATATATATACTGGTAGACCTGAAACTTGAAAGAAAGCAAGAAAGAAAGCAGAATGAGACTGAGTCACCAAAGATTAAGACTTGGATGCGAAAATCGTCAACGTTCGACATCCATTGACTCCGTTCAAGTTCATTTCATTCAAGCATCTGTAATTATGATTAATAAGAGGAAATGCATAGGATTAAGTTGGTGCTGAAAGTACAGTTTGATTTTCAATTCATATTTGGGGTAAAGGAGGGTAAAGGCACCTCAGCGAACAGCATATAATCATTTAATTTCACATACACGTCGCAGACAAATGTTTTAAATTGACATAAACGTCGTTTTATATATAAAGAAGACACCCATGTACTTATAGTTCTTGGGGTGTTGTGGGAGCGCTGAAGTTACATGGTAAGTCGATGGTAAGTTGGGGTAAGCGTGTTGGTAAGTGTCGATTTACACCAGATTTACACCGGATTTACAGGCTCTAGAAAACCCCCTGCACGGATTTCCAAGCAAGTGCCACTTCTATAGGGTGTATATGACTGCATAAAGTCTCTGTACGATGTTTGGGACCACTCCATTAAGGATTTTGGTGGATCGGATGTCAAACATACCCACTGGTAGCGACCAAGAGCAGCAGCTCGGAATTGCTTAATCAGGAGGATTATTTCACTCATAAAATCTATCTCATGTATTTTTTATATTTTATGGGGTATGGAAGTTCATATTTGCTTGAATATTCGCTGCTATTTCATGACCTTCTAAACACATATGGTCGGAGTGGCTATAGTCACGTGATCATCATGCTGAACCATTGTACTACCGCACAGCTTTCAAGCTTCAAGTAGCTGTTCCAAGGCTTCTCATGCATAAGCACACGCATTATAAAGTGTTGTGCTATTGACCGTGCTGGTCAAGGACAGATTGACATGAACCAGCACCCCACCCCGCTCTGCTTGCCTAACATCCGACAACCCACATCCCCTCCATCGTGCCACCTCTACCTCCATCTCCCATGCACCCTCCCTGCTCTTCTCTCCCTAACCACTGCCTCCAAACCCACGTCAACCAACTCAAGGATGGCGAATGGCGTAGGTCCACAACTTTTGCATTCCAGAGGCAGCACCTTGAACGTACGTCCAGCCCAAACAGACGTGCCTACTGCCGTATCCCGTGAGTGCCCAGCTTGTCAAGCAGCTGTTCCAAGGCTTCTAATAGGTAAGCACATGTGCATTTTGAAATGTTTCACACTATTGAACACTCTGGTTAAGTACAGGGTAACATCAGATCAATATAATTAAATATCTCGCGCTTTTACAATCCTCTGCACCAGTCCTTTCTGCTCCAGGGGAGCCATCCGAAGGGCCAGAAAATTGTTGTGCCATCTGGGGAACTACTGTGTCTCTCCTCGAGTCTAGCTCTCTCTTCCCATCTCTTTCGTGGCTTCAAGACAAAATTTTGTATCAGCTGACATGGAGCCATGGCTATACCAGAGGAAGAGCTGCTCTATGAGAGTTTCTTCCGAAGCACACGTCAAAAAAGGACTAACTAAACTTGAATCTCGATTCTATCAAATTACTGTCATAGCCACCTTTGCGCAAGCTTCTTTCATGGCTGCTCCAGTACTCAAGTCTTAAAGGAAGATCGTGACTTGGGTGCGGAGGGTATGGCTGGTGATCCAGGGGGCTACACTCGTCACATTGGATATGAAACAACAGGTCGGTTATTGCTGCAGTCATGAATGTATATATCCTGATGATTACGCATCAGCCTTCTTTTTGTGTCTATCGCGCTCACATTCGGTACAGGTTGAGATAGACTGGACAAATTGCTGAACCAGAACAATGTCCACGACTTATGCCATTCTGAGGGAACAACAAACCTCATATACAACCGGTGCAAGTTTGCCGATCGCTAGGTCATACGTCTGCAAGAAACACCTGTCGCTGTCCCTGGCCAGATACCACACAATTCGTTGCTCTGTGAACGACGAATTGGTTGATGTTACAAAACCATGCGACCACCTTACTGTTATCTTTCACAGCGTGCCTGTGCGCGACAACAAACCATCAAGAGTCTATTTAAGACATATTCTGACGTCGTTCATGTAGAATGAGGTCCCAAAGACCCTCTTGGGTTTGACAGAAGTACATGGATGGACGAGGTGAGGGTTGGGGGGAGTAGGTGAAGACGAAGCAGAGGTATGGCAGAGCGACAAGCTGCTTGTGGTGAAGACTGTGGTGAGACTACCAGAAGAGGGTGCAGCGCGAAGCGGAAATACGCCTGCTCAGCCTAGGGCCAGATATCCTTTTATGGCTGTTTGGGGGGATCAATACAAGCATCTCAAGCCGGTGGCCCCAGGGACCGTGATGAGATCAACATTCTTCTCGTGGGCGATCCTGGTAGCTGGTGGGAGTTTACTATCCTGCGATGGCAAGAGGTTGACTTTCTGTGTGCACTGTGCAGTACGTGCTGTATGTCCACAAACTCGCACTGAGAGGCTTGTACACCTATGGGAAAAGGACATGTGCAGTGTGTTGAACAGCATATGTGACCCGCAATCCAAATTCAACACAGCTAATGATATGGAAAGGTGCGCATGCACTTGTGACACTGCATCCATACTTGCAATGGTGGTGTCTGTTATATCGACAGTGAGTCAATCTATGATCACTTATACTTTTGACCGTTAATGCACAGGAACTGTTTCCAACTGCATCATTGTGACCTTGAACACCCATGCGGTTGAACGTCTTGTTGGCTTATAATTTGAAGATGCGCTAGCAGGAAGAATGAAGGACAATGCTATGTAAAAGGAGACGTCTGTCTCGAAGGTATGTGGTGGCTGTTTTTGAGCACAATCACTGCTTGCTCAAATTTTGTCCTACTTGACTTGCTTCCTAGCTATCACCCCCCTCCACGGTGTGTTTGTCATCAGACCGTCTGCTTCTCAGTGCATATCTTAACGTTACACAGACTACTGCACAGTGTACACTCTGCTAAGCTCCGCACATCCTATTTTATTCAGAAACTCTTCTTCAACCTCCTCAGGCTGCTAGTCATCTCACAAGTGAAGGTAATGAATTATTATGCACAAGTCCGAGTGATACACCTGAGCTACATGACCAGGTCCGTCCGAGTAGAATAAGAATGTGCTGAGCCAGAAAAAGCATCCGGCTCAGGCATACAAGACCGTATCATACTTGTTTAAAGCATCTATCACACTTCTTGTTCTCATGCCTGCATCTCAGCGAGTGTCCTCTCAACAGAGTGTCAAGATGAGAGTTGCGGCAACAAGCCTAGCTGAGTTAACAGCTGATAAGGAGGCATCTTCAAAGAAGTTTGGCAAGGCACAAGCAACAACCGATAAATATGAACAATGCCTGAAGCAGGGTCACAAATGGCTGCAGAGCCTGCTGGATAATGAAGCTAAAATGGAACGATCTCACAGATGTCCTGCTGCATCAATTCAAGACTGGGACAAAGATGATATTGAACATGCATTTGATAGAATTCCAACCCAAGCATCTCCCTGGGTTCTTGCGCTGTTTATTGTTGCAAAATGTTTTGGAGAGACTGAATGTGGTCCCTCCACTGCATGGGAAATCTACTCGGCATTCAAGAGAATGTGGCACCAAGCGTCTGTTTTTTATCTCTTCTGTCTGTACAACACTTCTGATGCACGTACATGTGTGAATATAGTGACCCAAATGGTAAATATCAGGGGAGATGGCTATGGGATGAAGAACGGCAAGGTGGTCATGGGAACCCAGCTGAATCCACCGAGGTCGATGAGGTCATAACGTCAGTCAAGAATAGGCAAGGTGCCGAGGGCACACACTCTCATTCCTGTGCAATGACAAAGGAATATATGGACTTGATAATGGGGTGGTCTAATCAGCAATGCCCACCTGAGACTCTCAGACTGCTCAGTAATCTTCAGTCATCAGATTACCATCAAAGCCTTCCGGTAGCAACAAAGCACTATTTCATGAGAGCATTTGCAGCCAGTGGGTGGACCATTTGGACTAGGTAATTTATTTAGATGTCAGTGACTTTACAAAATAGGTTGATACATTGTACTAGGAATTTTGAGCTTGCGAAGTTGCAATATAAGCATGTAGTGGAAGATGCCCATACAGATGATAGGTATAGGTTCCAGCACCTCCTGGTCACTTTAGAAAACCGAAAGGGATGGCAGCACAAATTGAGCCAAGAAACTGACCTACATGGTCAGCCCTGAGACATCAGTGTTTCCTATGAAGGCCTGATCATTTTCAATAGGTCATAAATACGAAATACACCCACAACGCGAAATGCCATCTGTAGATATGGAGTTCCATTTCCGCGAGTGGCTTACCTTTCTTCGTGCTTTTGTATATTGTCGTGATCTCCAAGCCGATGACTTTATATTTCCATCAGTGAACCCTAAAGGCCTCATTCAACCCAGAACTCCAATATCTCATGACACAATCCAAAAATGGATCGACGAGTTTGTCATTGGGGCTGGTATTAATCTCCGGCTTGGTCGCCTCACAACTCACTGTTTTCGTCGTGGAGGTGTGCAATACCGATTCATGTACGCCCCGGTGGGGAAAGCGTTGGAGCTTGGCCACTATTTGCTGGTGGGGTGGTTGGGCAGAAGGTGAACATGTATGTTGTCTTTTTTTGTGTCAAAGCACCACAAAGTTAAATTTTTCATAGTGGGACACCTTGATACGTTATCTATTGGATGAACTCTATTACTATGAAGAAGGGCATGGGTGATGCCCTACGACCTATTCCCAAAGATGCCGATAAGTCATTCTTAGGCGAGCACACAGAGGTTTCGACCAGCTACCAAACAAGGAAATGCAAGCCATTTTTAGTGCGCAAATAGAAAACATCACAGCCAAACTTTTCGAATCATGCCGTTCAACCAACACAACCTGGTTTGGAATCACGAATAGTGCCAGTTTGCCATCCACACTGCACCGATGCGGAGAGCACAGTGCCCTTCAAGTTGCGGAAGTACCATCTATAGCAACAGAGCTTTCGAGAACTACCTCCGAAAGTGGGATGCCCCGTGATCTGCGTATACCACCTTTGCCAAGGACTGGCTCCATGAATATGCGGTGGAAATGTGCTGTGCGAGACTGGCTTGAACCTGACCTTTCGCGAGGTCATAACGTTGCACTGAAAGACTGGAACGCAAGCTGGTATACGGGAGTTAACCGTGAACGGTTTGGTGTACAATATGGCAAGCGGAAACTCATCGCATTCGAGTTTCTCCAAGTGTATGTATATTAAGCTCAGTCTATTATCTTAAAATGCAAACTAAACTTTACACCAGTTGCAATGATGACGAAGCAGAATTTGTGCGTAAATGGCCAATGGCTGATACCGGCGGACCGAGTAAACTACTCAAGGCCATGCATACAGACCGTCTTGCCTCTGGGGCAGCCAAGCAACATACAAGGAAATGTGACGATCTAGTATTTAAGAGCAGAAGCAGGAGAGTACGAAAATGACAAGTCTGAGAGGACAAGCTTTGAAATTCGATATCATTTTATTTTAACAATATTAACATACCTTTGCAGCATGCTTAATACGGCGTTAGCAGTTAGACTCACTCGCAAAATCTGGCCCGACCAGACATTGTACGTCTAGCTAGCCTGCTGTATCCATATAACGAAAACAAGGTAAAATAGTGATCAGATTACTATGTAGTGCACGAAGCAAGTTAGTGGCAGACTCACGAATCACGAAATCACAACCTAGGCTATGCTCCTTCCAGCTGCTGGGACCGCGTTCTTTGGATGCAGCTAGCTGCATTTATTGAGCAAAGTACATTCAAGAATAGGAGTAGAAGACAGTGCTTACATTACAATGTGCTTTTGAAGGTCGAGTCGGGTCTGGATTACACGTTTCAAGACGGAGAGAAAATGAGAGCCACGGGTGGTACAGTACGTTGTTGCATCACGTGATGTTGCACCGTTTGCTCGGGCACCCGGCCGTCTGGCCGCGAGTATGCCCCCGCGCGCGCGGGGGCAAACCGGCGTAAATCCAGCGAAGTAAGTTGCTGGAGCAGCCGATGAGATGGCGGTAGCCGAAGCTGACTCAGCTGGTTGTTACTGCCCGAGAGATAGTCAACGGAACCTGATTCCGTAACTCACGTGATCGCAACTTTGTCATTCCGGTCATATTTACAAAATCTTATTGACTTGTTTTCTATCGCTCTCTTTCTATCGAAATATTTCCGATAATCTCTCGCACCCTCTCGACATTGCTACTTGCTTGTCAATGCTTCATCCGTGTGCATTGCAACTGTCTCTAAATATGGTTAGATTTATTTTGATACAGAACGCTTTATGACGGTCGAAATCGTAGTGGAAACGCTCTACTGGTAGGTATCCACTTTGAGTCATGACTCATATGCTTCATTCTGGCCCGATTATACATCACAAAGCGCTCGTATAGTCAAACATCCACTGCTAGGAGTCCGATGCTGAAAGATGGCATTACACCTCCCGAAACCATTAATGCGCCACACCTGCTTCTATGCGGGGCATTCTTAGTTCATAATTCTTGGAATCGATATCACAGTGGCCATGTCTCCGCAGGAGCTAGATTGACAGTGCCTCTACCGGTTTGAAGGTCGGATCCTGGATTTGCAGGTACGAATATCACCCCCTTAATCCCTTAATTATTCGACCCGGATCATTCGGACCGTTCAAGTTTGAAACGGGCTGACAATTCTACGCAGGGAATTATTGGCGTGTTTACCCTATCGTCATACACCCGGCGCTCGCACTGTTCGTGTCACTTTATAAAGTTGTCCTGTCTGTAGCTCTCTCAATCTCCACGCCAGAGATTTTCAAGATGATGGCCACTGTGAAGGCAGACGACGCAAGTTCTTGCCAGACTCACGTGGGGAGCGACCAACGGCACGTCGAAACCGGCACATCTCTTGCTCTTACTGTGAATGAAGATGCATTAGATGGGGCAGCTAACGAGGCTCAACTTGAGAAGCAATCACCTAACCCATACCTAGTAGTGTTCTCTCCCGATGACCCAGAAAATCCCAAAGTGCGCAAGTAGTACTACTCAGTAGAACAAGACTTACTGTGTTTCACAGAACTGGGGGAGACTGAGAAGATGGATATTGTAAGCCTGCTTTTGTTCCATCATCGTAAAAGCTCATGTTGACCGTGGGTTTATGCAAGGACATTGGCATGCAGTATTTTCGTACTCAATTCGTCTGTATAATCCCCTCGGGCTGGATGTTTACATTCTCACCCCCTCATATGCAGGACGTTTGCGAGCTCTTCGCCATCGGGAATCATACAGCCGACGATTGAGCACTTTCAATTTTCTGAAGAAGTTGGCATTCTCACTGTGTCGCTATTCGTTGCTGGTATGATAAATCATTTATGACCACCTCATGAGCTCATTTCATCACGAAGGATATTGTTTCGGACCGCTAGTGTGGGGACCACTATCAGAACAGGTATTTGTCTGATTGTTCTATCGTGAGATCAATATTTTACTTTTGATGGTTTTAGTATGGCCGCAGGTATATTGATAAAATTCCAATCAGTACTCGCAGTCTCACCTCGGGCTATCTTTCACCCAGGCCCATCTTTATCATCGCGTTTATCGGATACACTGGCTTCCAAGTCGGGGATGCATTGGCGCCTAACACAGCCGCTCTCCTAATCTTTCGATTCTTGGGAGGTGCTTTTGCCGCTTGGTAAGTACATTATTTCCGTGTTGCCAATATCTCATTTTATGACAGCCCTCTAACAAATTCCGGGGCGTTTATGGCTGATGTGTGAGTGATATTACGCCGGTCTATTCAACCTAGTATTTACAACTACGAACATGAAGTTGGGACGCCAAAACGCGCGGCAAGGCTATGGCTTTGGTAAGCTCCGTGCTTAACATTATTCATGCATGATGAAACATCTCATTGGTTTATTTTAGTTCTGCTTAGCTCCATTTGCAGGACCAGCGCTCGTAAGCAATCCACTTGCGATTCTAAAATAATTATTCACACATTTTCTCTGTAGGCACCCACTGTGGGTGGGTACATTGCCGCTAGTGAAGTGTCATGGCGCTGGCTTTACTGGGCCCTCGCTTTCTTTGTAGGTTCTTTCGTTTGCAACACTTTTCTACGCCGCTGATATATCTTTACAGGCCGGGGTCTGCCTTTTCGTGATCATTTTTTTCATCCCAGAAACTTACGAGCCAGTTATCCTTGCTCGGAAAGCCCGACGAATACGCAAAGAGACAGGCGATGAACATTATCACGCCGCGATAGAAAAACACTGGCGGAATATGTCCTGGTTCAACAGAGTGAGCGATATCCTAGGAAAGCCCTTTACGATGCTTTTCCATGAGCCTATGTTGATGGCAATTACGGTATATATGGCGGTAAGCTTATAAAACATACAAAACACGCCCCGGCCATTGACACACTCCTTTCTTCGTAGTTCGTTTATGGATGTATTTATCTCCTCTTCGAGGCCTATCCTATCGTCTTCGAAGTGGGACATCACATGAACGCTGGGGAGGCAGGTGCGTGAAGGCCTCATAGTAGAGTGACGCAGTAATCAAATCGTGTTGCTAGGACTCATGTTTATTCCAATTCTTGTCGGTGCCTGCATTGCCATTCTCATCGTGCGCCCAATTCCTTCCCCATGGTATAACCTTATGTGTGTGACCATCTCTTCCAGTACTTTATTTTCTTCGAACCGGAATACGCACGAAAGATCAAGGATTACGCCCCTGATGCTGTTCCCCCCGAAGAGAGATTGCGCATTGCGTTGTGGAGCGGTCCATTTTATGTGGTCGCGTTCTTCTGGTTTGGGTAAGTTTCTTTCCTTGCCTCCAAATAGCTATGTTCATGCTCGAGGCTGTAGTTGGACCTCTTTTCCCTCGGTATCATTCTGGGCTCCGGTAAGCCCATGTATAATAATGTTGTCTCACTAGAGATTGAGTTTTGCCGGATCTGCAGATGATGTCGGGAATCTTCGTGGGAGCAAGTATTATTATGATTTTTGTAAGTTCAGGTGTTCTTCCGCAACCGCAAAGTTAACTTATTCTATTGTAGTTGAGCTTGATCAATTATACAATCGGTATGTCTTCATAGTAAACAAACGGGACATGTTGAGTACATCAATCCCAACGCTGATGGTCTGGTGCAGACGCATATCTCTCCATGTCTGCTTCGGCCCTTGCCGTTATGACTGTCGTACGCTCCATGGCTGGAGCGGGCTTCCCCCTCTTTGCCATTCAGATGTATAACAAACTGAATCCCCGCTGGGCATCAACATTACTAGGTCTCATCGCCTTATTGATGATGCCAATACCTTTTATTTTGCTACGGTACGTAAATGATACCATAATTTACACTCGCTCACTTACTACAATCAAACTGCAGATATGGACCTGAATTACGACGAAGATCAAGATATGCACCTACAAAGTAGTGTCGAGTTATTGCATTGCATCATTCATCACGGATTTGTGGCAATTATTCTTATTTCCTCCTGGGCACACATCAATATCGCATAATTCGCATTGGCATGATCCCTCATACATCACAACTCATCTCTCGATAGATTCACTGTATTTCTTTCATAGATAAGCTTGATTTATTCGTAGGATAATGGCCACCCCATAGAGAAGTCAACCAGGCCGCTGTTGGGCCCACTCCCCTCCACCAACCATCATCTCTCCTGTAAAATCCCTTATACCTTCTACTTGAATAGCTTCGGTTTCAGCTTATTATAATTTTCCATTATTTCCTAATCATTTCTCACTTTGACAATTACCCAATAGGTGGAAAACATAGTAGAGATAAATATTACAATGGTAATGATTGTTGCCTGCTTATCCAAACCTATTATGTAACAATGCATATATATATCAACCTCACATAACTCTTCCCCCTACCGTATATAGCATAGACGTAACCTTTGTCTGTGTTACTAGTCAACTTATTGGGTTCAAATTTGTATGTCCAAGTCTTTGCTTCTGTGCTCCAGTTTACACGCCCGAGCGAAAGTTACATGTAAGATTTGATTCTTGAGAATAGATTGGGGTGAATTATTTCAATTACTAGTTCCCTTTACACATGGGCTTGTGAACCCGGTCTACTACCAGTTCAAAAATTAGGACTTTGACTGTAAAGCAAAAAATCTTCGGTTTAAATTTCTATCTGTGGTTCAAACAATAAATAGAAACTGTACCACCTGTCTACCTAATAATCTACTGGTATGTTGTCTGTATGTGGTAACACTGTCGGTAATATATATACCAAGTACTTTGGTTGTGTATTAAGTAGTCTCACTCAGGTCTGGGCAGCAATTACCAGAGCTCGTGACTCTGGATTCTGGATACTTCCTCCCAACTCCCTCCCGGAGCTACGGTTGTTGCCTATTTGCGTAGAGGGATGACCTTGATGCATCATTGTACCGTGAATGGTCATAATCGATTAAAATACTATTCAAGTTGGTGACAGAGTCGATAACAGCTTCGCTTGCGGAACAACCCCCTCACCGATGCTAAAGTGGCAGTGATCGGCACCCAAAACCTCGTAACGCTCCAACTCTCCTCACGGGATATGTCCGTGATCTTGACAGTTGACGCTACAGACTGATAGATATGTTATGTTCTGAGGATCCACGTTAGCCGTTATCATTTCTGTCATCTTGATCTTCTCTTACCATCGGTGAGGATACAGTCCCGCTCTTGGCACCCGTTATAAACCAAGGATAGAACTTGCGCTTTGGCTGATTTAGTGATTCTAGAACTAATTTGTGCTGCCTTTGGAATCGCTATGACAAGCCGGCGCGACAAGCTGTCGCGGCCCTTGCGGTCTTCCTGAACATCGCTCCGCTATTTAGAACCATTTATAAGGCACAGTTTGTGTACCAATTCCATATTCCCATTTTTTTAAACTTTCGACTTCTTTCATTACATCCACTACATTCACTATGTCATTCTTTTTCACAGCTGCGCTGTTCTTCCTTGCGAGCTTGCTCTTCACTCCCATTAATGCTTGTTTAGACGAGGGGTAAAGCATGTTTCCGATGCTTCGACTATTAACTTACCTGATCGTTAGGTGTGTCGATGCTGAAGTTGGCCTGGGTGTTGCCGCACATGCTGGCATCGCCATTGCCGTGAGTGAGTACTAGCTTGTCAGACACGGTTGTCGCCGTCGCTCATTTAACGATATTGTCCAATAGTCGTCGTAGTCGGACTTGTTCTCTTCCTTCTCATTCGCCAAAGAAGACTGAGACAAATGCAAGCAGCTCAGGCCAATGGCACCAAACCATATGACATTGAGCAGGGAAACATTCCCACCTCAGAGGTCAATGCGTCTCAGAGCACCCTTGACACTCAGACTTACGATAAAAAGGTACGTTAACCATGTTTATCTCTCCGGATAGCTCATAGACATCACTGCTGTCACAGGGGTTCACCGAGGTTAAAGACTATGTAAGTTCCCCGCTTACCGCCAGTACTGAAAAGCGCTCACATCATGCATAGTAAGGCTTGGGGTACCCAACGCAGACGATCCAGGTCTATTTGACGCAGGCAGCGCCTACCTATAACGTGTATGAGTTATATCTGTATATACCGGTCGAGGGCTTGTACCCTCGAAGCTCATGTTATTGCTATCAATGGAGCACGACGAGAAAAAGACAAGAGCACAGCGGAACGGGTAATGTCGACACCGCGAATGCAGACCCTTTATTTCATAGTGGGGGGATTCACAAATCCTCAGACGAGTTCGAAAGGGAGAAGAAGAACATGGAAAACGACTGATTATGCAACTCATTAAATTCGAATTCATCGCAGCGTGACCCCCTGCAAATTGTTCCTTTGCTCATTCATATCCTCTTCCTTACAACCTTGTAGAACCTATTTCCACTCAGATGGCGACTTCACTGGCGAACCTGTGATAGTCGACAGCGCAGTTTCGTCGAGAATTGGCGGCATGAAGTCAAGAGCATATCCATCTAACATCAACGGTAACTCGTAGACGGACATCCCGGATGTAGCGTCCCTGTCCATTAGTTCCGTGTGCCGTGAATAATGTTTACCTGCAGCGAGTCTTGAGAACCAACGGATATCTGACATGCTTAGTCTATGACACCAAGATGGTCTTCTTTTATGGTGCCAATTGCGAACTTGAGGCATCGCGAGGTAAGTCACGTTATTGATAATTGGTGCGACGGATGAAATCTCACAATTTCTGTTGCATCAACACGTGTCCCGACGATCTTGAGTCGTACGCGGGTGTTTTTCTCGATGATCTAACCCTGCGTCAGAAAGGCGATATCCTGGGTAGCACGACAGGCGTACTTGTTCCTCAGATGCAAATGACGGCGGGTTGGAATTTGGGTCGAAACGCAAATTAGGATGGATAAGCTAACACAGAAACAATTAGGAGTCCCGACGTTCAGATACGAAAGATTCCCATAGGCTAACATACCTGGTGCGAGACAAAAACAGTCAAAGGTCCCACATCCGCAAAGAAACCCATCTAGAACGGAGCCGATTCAGCATATGGTCAAGGGAATTATTTAGGCCTGCCATAGCCATACGAAACACCCAGCCATTCCTCAATTAGATCATGATACAGACACACCTTGTTGACGTTATTTACGACGGCATCAACAACCTCGCCTTTGAATGGCTTGTACACGATGGCGCGATAGCGCGTAATAAACTCGGCCTGACCGCTCCCAACGAGAACCATGCCCTTTCCAATGTCGATGACGTTGATTACCGCGATAATGTAACCAAACTCTCCCGAACATGTACCTGGTGATACCATGGTGTGGTATTGTGAGGGAAGCGCGTGTCAATGATAAGATAAGGTGTCATTCAAAAGTGAAAATCAAGAGGTGTGGCAAGGAGAAATGATGATAGATAAAAGCCACGCACCCTCGACATCGGCGTACAACTTTTTCTCCAAAAACTCCGTCATGCGTGGCCCAAAATAAGATGGGTGCAAGAGGATTGTGTGCGACAGCTCCTTCTACAAAAAGAATAACATGTTTAAATGAGTGTATTAATACATAAGACAATATCTTACAATGAAAAACATGATGGTGGAAGATTGAGTCTCGATGTTACGTAATTGGTCCTTTCAACGGCATAGCGACGTCGGCAATTGGGCTTAGGACCTTTCGCCACAAATCGTAGGTATTCGGGATTCTCTGATGATTGAGTCTTTCTTCGGCTTTTTGCAACACGACAACCGGGCCCAGTGACAATGCTGGTGCTGTATTGGCTGTTGAAATTCGTGCATACCCAGCACCCACACTCTATGAATAGATGTGGGTACCCAAACCTCTTCGCCACCGGTCATGGGCGCCGATGGCTGTTAGTATCGTGGGCGGCATTACCAGTCCAGACTAGTATGCATAGTACGCATGGCGAAAGTGACACTCGAAATAATAATCCAGGCTACAAAGTAGTGTATATAATGCTGCAGGTTTATACGACATATATGTACGAGGAGCGATATAAGGAACTGTAAGATATATGCACAAGAAAATAAAATAAAAAGAAAGGATCCGCACCGACTTATGCATGTTAGTGTAACAATCAGAGCTAATCTGAAGCATAGGTGAACCACAAATCAAAACTCCACATAAAGAAATGGGAAGGGTATAAGAAACCGGGTATGGCGTTGTTTTGGGCGGAGGATAGCAAGATGGGCACGGGAGCAGCGAGTGACAGGCAAGGATGAAATGGTAGACGGAACAAAGTAGTAATATATAAAATAAAGGCCGATAGCGTCCGCGAGTGTGGATAATAATGACGATACCAAACAAGAGATAAGAGGGAACGTGAGTCTTAGGGGTGTTTGAATGTTAGAAGAACAAAATGCGATACTGTCACAACCAAATATCGGTATCAGCATCAACACCAAGATGGCCACAGGAACGTCGAAACCATTCGCTTACCAGAACAGAACAAAACAATCTAACATGCAATCTACATCTACTTCGTCTCATCCGCTTCAAACCTTATTACTCCGGCACCAGAGGCCTCGTTCTCCTCGGCTCCGCGAGTTCGTGCCCGCGCCCGTCCAACGCTACCAGGCGACTTAGCAGCATGCTTACCAGGACGCACGAATTCACCACGATCATTGAGCGGGCGAGACTTTTTGTGCGCCTTTTCGTACAACCCGCATTTGTTGCATACCTACCGATAAAATCCATGGTCAGGACAATAGAACAGATGCGAGGCAGTTGAGGTTTGTGCGTACAATATGTCCGACCTGCATAATGCTCCGACGCCACGCGGAAACATCGCGCCACGTTCTGCAGTTATAACACTGTCGGCGCAGCATGCGTGTTGGCTTGGTGTCCTGGCGACTGGTGAACTCCAGCTGAAAGTGGGTGGAGAGGTAGAAGACAAAGAGAGATGGAAAGTAAGACGAGGTTAGACACATGCTATCTGGGAAGTGAGTGTGCTCACCGCACGCTCGTCGACATCCTCCAACCCCATGCCCAACATCTCCTCACCTGTCCCAGGACCAACTCCAGGCTTCTTTTTGATCTTGTAGATCGCAGGTCTTTCTCCAGAGCCAGTGCTGGGAACAAGTCCCAACCCTTTCGACATGCCATGGAAGCCTTCTCCCGGGTCTTGCTCAGGACACCGAGATCGGCCATTCCCCCTCCTCTCTTCCATGTTTCCTTGCCTGCCCGATGACGACGCAGAATGGTCAGATAATGCAGGGGAATGGCTAGGGTGAGGTATTATTGGGTCACCATACCCCGCACTGCGCACATGAGGATCCTCGGCTGTGATGCCACGGGGATCACACGTCGCTGTGTGCCATTCCTGTCCTCCCCGAGGTGGATGGAGAGGATCGTATGGTTGTGATGGTCGAGAAGGGTATGCACCCGTGTTGCTGCTGTATTGCTTCCATGTGCCAGAATGATCGTACATGTCGTTGTGGGCAGCATGCTCGAAAGCGTCTCCTCTCATGAAGGGTGATGATGACCCGGAGGAAGTGGAGGATGTTGACGCGGTAGGGGGCGGTGAGAGCTGGCTCGGTCGAAACAATGTGGAATGATGTTCGAACGCTGGTGGTCTCGCAAACATATCGGGGAAAGATCCGTGTTGAGGGTAGGTATAAGAGCCTGGTAGGGGAAGGGTATTGGTGGCGGCGAGGGATTCTGAAATGCTTCCGCCTATGGTGGGGTTGAAGCCAAGGGGGAATGATGGATATGGTAAACCTAGTCCGCCGGGTTTAGTGGGACCGTAGTCGGGGAGGCCTTTTGGCCACAGCTCATCGTCGCGCGCGTATGGGCGGAACATGTTGCTTGGATCGTGAACGTCTGGTCCTGGTCCATGCAGGGCACTCTGGAAAGATTCGGAGGTTGGGTGCATGGGGTCGGAAATGGCGCTCTGCAATGAATCTGTCAAAGAAGGCGGCGTAGCAGAGTCGCTCGTTTCTGGCGAGGCGGATACTGAGCCGAAAGCAAGGTTTTGAGGAAGCCCTTGTAAAGGTGGTTGCGCACCACGAGGTGAGAAACGGCTCCAGTGCTATTAAGTCCATGAATGGGCGGGTAATGCGTCGGATCAAGAATAGAGCAATTAAGATCCGATGACGCGTCGAATCAAGGTTACAACTCACTTGTGCATCGGTCAGGCTGTCCACATGGGCATACTCGTTCATTCTGATCTCATTGTCGTTCAGCTTCACAGTCAACCCATAGCCCATTTCAAACCCTTCATTTCGTTCTAGTTTGACGTCGATAGGAGCATGTGTGTTTTGCTCATCAGTCCACCGACGGT
This sequence comes from Ramaria rubella, assembly GCA_015039355.1. Lineage (NCBI taxonomy): Eukaryota > Fungi > Basidiomycota > Agaricomycetes > Gomphales > Gomphaceae > Ramaria > Ramaria rubella. The sequence goes on from MU134534.1 coordinate 36,150, forward strand.
TTGCGTCTTCGTGCGGGGATGGACTGGGAGAAGCTATGAGACTTTACGTCCACACGGTCAATACGGAAAGATGAGAAGGTTCATAAAGCGGATGCCGCCTACACTTGATTGTCGCCCATTTTTTTTGTAAATTAGCGTTACGCGACACCCTTGTGAGATGCAAGGGGTGTCGATGAGCAGCTCGGAGGCACAAGGTATTAAGACAAGCTGGGTGGAGGGAAAAAGAGGGAATGGTAGACAGGTCGCTTCGCCCTTTAGAAGCCAGACGCTTCAAACTCCGCGCGCTTTCGCTCCATTCAGCGCCCTACTGTTGCCGTCGCCTTGGTGACCCAATCTTATCCCGCTCAGAGTGCGTCGGGACCTCTTCTCATCTTGTTCGACAGCGAGCACAGTACTGTCGAGAGAAGCCTCCTGACGAAGGACGCTTCACGATCATCGCGGGCTCAAAATTCCCATAGAAATCCAAATATCATCAGAGCTTATCCGCTCGATCCGGATCATTTTCTCCTGGATTTCTTCGAACACATCACACTTTTTCATCAGCCTTGACCCAACCTTGACCCGAACGTTCTCAACGTCTAGTCGCTCGAAAGATGTCAAAAGCGCATCCAAGCTTGCAAAGCACCTTATGTTCTGCCACCGACCGAGAGTTATGTAAAGCGCTTGCTGTGCCAGGGTCATCCGCAGGGGGTAAAGAAAAGAAGGTACTATGTGCCCCTTTCTTTATACAAGAAACATACATTTTGTTGCCACAATTCCGATTATCGACAGAAACTGTCGGACGGCTAGAGCGATGTATGCACCCACTGCATTCTTGCCTAATGTTCAGTTCTTGACACCGAGCACAATCGAAAAAATCATAATCCGTTGGTATGATCCGGTGTTGCAGCGCCAGGACAACTTGTCGACCATGTATGTACAGCCAAGCTCCTTTAAATAGAACACTAACTCACGCGTTGTGGCCTCACTAAAGATGTTTTATTGTTAAAAGTGCATATTCACGTTCCAAACTGGCGGATGTGCAGACTAACCTTTCGAAACCTCGGTGACTGTGTCCATTTCTTACATGACTTCACATTATATTTTTGTTCTGCATAGAATCCAGTCTGAGTCTGCTGTACCAAGTTATTTCAGGATCCTGTCTAAAAGGGGGTTATTTGCACAGATGTTAGCTTGCTTGGCAAGGTATTCTCCCATTGTCAAATTGTCGCAGTATTTGTATCAGGCCCAGTATCTTCAGTATATTTGTATCTGTCCCTCATACTTTCTTTCTCATATCCATCTATCCTTCATGTTTGTATTGCTTATTTTTTACCCCATTTGTCTCAGGCTCTAATTAGTAATGATTATAACTTTACCCATGCACATGTTTATTTTTTTCCCCATTTGTCTCTAATGGTTATGACATCACTCATGCATGTGTTAGTACCAATTTCTGTCCAACACCAAAATTCTTGCCCAATGTTAGCAGTGAGCAGGTCACAGGCCAGTGGGAATGTTGCATTTGTGTGTGACCAATGTAGTCAGAGTTAGAATAGTGGATGCAAAAAAATAAAATCAATGGGTCCAACACCATTGCAAGCTGCCTCAAGTTTCTATTCACCACCACTTTGCCACCACAAAGGTGCAAACTGGGACCTCTGATTATTTTGAACTAATTGTTTATATTACATGTAAACTTTACATAACTATGTAACATTTGACTCACTCAGTAGCCTGTTGTCTCACTGACAAAATGTTTACTTTATTACAGGGTTGTTACTTTATCAGTCTGATAATACTTTCAATAGCTGATATATAGATATTCTCCTCTCACTTCTTAGTGTTTTACACACTGCTCCCTCTGTGCTCTGTGCTCTGTCTATTGATCCCTCTCTGCAGCTCTGAAACTCTATAGCTGAAGCCTGAGGTTGTTCTTGGTTGCTTCTCCATTGTTAGTGAAAGTATCTGGAGAGTAGATCAAACCTATTGAGAAATAGCCTCTGTTTGCTGTTGCCAAGGACCTCTCACATTTGTACAGTGTTGAGTGGTTTAACTTTGTGTTCTTGACTGCCAGTTTAGTGTTTGCATTGATTTCATATCAAGCAAGAAACCTCAATTGAATACAAGTTGGTATGAAAATCTGGAGTCACATATCCCTGAGGCTTAGTCATCTACTAAAAATCAATTGCAAATCTTAAGGACACTATATTTGCATAGAATGCATGTATTATTTAAAATAACCTGCAATTGATCATTGTAAAATAGCAGTGGAGCAATGTAAGAAGTCTATTTCTTACTATGTATTCACACAGTAGACTTGGCATTGGGGAAGGGTAAAGGGAAGGAAAAGGTGCTGGAGGATGATCAGGTGGGCAGATGGTCAGAGGATGCAGGGCTTGTGGAGGAGATCTGCAGGCTCTGGAAAACAATTCATAACCTTGTGAAGTGGCCCAGGTATAACATGGAGGAAACAGTGAGCCTCAACAGGTTGATGAAGACTTCACATGCCATTACCAAAATTGATTTCAAGTTTCAGAAAAAAGTAGTGGGAATCATTCAACAGAACATTCCATCAAAAATCCAAAAATGAGTCAGAAGCTGAAGAGCTGGATACTAGAGTGAAAGGCAAAGGCAAAGAAAAGATGTTGGAAAAGGAGAATGAGGGGGTGGATGGGATGGATGTAGATGGAGGTCTGGAAATGGCAGAATAGGGGTTCCAGATGGGGTGGAAAACAATAAGGAGCTGGAGAAGATGGATGGCGAAAAGATGACAGATCTGGAAAAGGCAGATCTGGAGAATGTAGAGGAAAAGGAAGCAGAACTGGAGAAGGCAAAAGAGCCTGAAATGGAGAAGGAAGTGCATTGGGAAGAGGATGAAATGATGCAGTAAAAAGGAGAATCAGAATGGAAATTGGAAATATAAAAGTAATATAGAATAAAATGTATAAGAAAAATGAACTTGTTTTGAAATTGGAAAAGCAGAGGGAATGGAAGAAAGCAAGAGTTGTAAGAAGATGATTAGCTGAGATTTATGGAGGAAAGAATTTTCAGAAATTGGAATGAGTCAGCAAATCAGAGTGATTTCAGGTAAAACAACTTGGAATGAGTGATTGGACTTGAAAGAAAGGTTGTAAGGATATATCAGAAAATAATTGGAAAAAGGTCGGAAGGGAGTGAAGGCAAATGGGATGTTGGAAAAATCAGAATTCGGAAGGTCATAGGAGTGGAATTGAGTCGGAAAGCTGTATTGGAAAAGTGTTGTCAGGAAATATTGATCAGAAAAGATAATGACAACTGAGAAGGGTTGAGGATGGGTTGAAAAATTGTGTGTCAGGAGAATTGTGATAAGGGTGGGAGAATCAGAGTAATGTAAGGGAGTTATGATTCCCTTATACATATATATCAGTATCTAAAGAGGTATATTATTATAATGTAGTTAGTAAATGCATAGACTATGTCTATACTGTATATGTGTACACATGTGTCCACAACTGTAATAGTTAGTAGTGTGGGAAGAACCTTAAGTTCAGAACCATTTATTTGTAACTACCACACACTGCTTGAATAGAACTGTTTGGAACGGTTCTGCCTGAGCACGTGTGGTAACCACACCTAAGTGTAAATCCCTTACAAGTAAGGCATGGTTAGCACAGTGGCTGCTCCCCCTTTGGTAGACATCCCATCATCTACCTTATTGTCTACCTTAAAAATATTGGAAAAGAGTTACATTATCAGACAGAAGTATTGGAGAGTCGAAAATTCCTTAACTTGGAAAGTGTCAGAATTAATCAGAAAAGGTAGTCATGTGATTCTTGAAGGAAATAGAATTCCACAGATTGTTTCTTTGACAATGGTGGTCTTGAGGTTGCCCAGCTGGAGACAGGGTAGAGTGTAATCACAGATTACAGTGAAGTTGTAGAATGTTGGAAATGTTGACAATTCAGAGTGCTTGTCAGGTTGTTGGAAAATTGAAAGTAAAAGGAATTCTAATAAATTGGAATTTTGGAATGTTTGGAAATGGACAGAATTTCAAGGAAAACAGTGACGATTCAAAGTTTTAACACTCATTGACATTGAGGGAGTTGGAAATGGAAAAGATGTGGTAATCTTCTATTGCTGCATTGATTTGTTCATCCTCCTTCTGTTACCATGGCCTGATAGTGTTGTCAGTTCAGATGATGGTAACATCATTGCAGAAAATGGTGGAACTGGCAGACAAACTAGGATTAAGGTTCTCAGCCAAGAGAATTAGAGAAGTGGTAGAGAGAACATAGGAAGAATCCTGATGTGTCAGGATCTTGACAATATTTGGAAGTCTTTGTCAGAAAATGTCAACTAAGGCATGACATGAGTGTGGATAACCCATGGTTTTTTTGCAGATCCATCTGTATCCCATCCATGGATCTGGAGATCTGTTTCCCATGGATAAGGCCTGGATCCAGGTCTCACACTGAGAGCTCACAGGTATACCTGCAGGTATCTGTCTATTTACTGTAAAATACTGGTGTGTACATTACTTCTGTTGTACTTGTATGTATACATCAGGTTGAGTCTAACATCACTAGGCCCTGAACATAATGTCATGTGACAAATTAGCTCATGTCAATGTACTTCCTTCTTTATGAGGGCAATGACTTATGAAGTATGTGCATGTAAGATACTTAAATGAGATCACACAAACAGACTGAGCCAATTTGTTTATTGGTGTCTGCGATGCATGTGGTTACAAGTAAGATTAAGATGATTATCTAATTACTTGTGGACAACTGTATCTACAAGCACCCCTAGTGGACAGCTTATATAATTCAACCCATAAGTCACTCTGGTGACTTATATACCTTAGGTAGCAGCATATATGCTATAAGAATCTACATTCTTACACCCTCCCCTCAGACCAAACCTCAGGAGGTTCGGGCAACTTTATGCTGATGGAGGATCAACATATAATGGTGCAGGTGCAGTCGAAGACGACTGCACAGCTACTTCGATGGTATTGTCGTAGTAGATGGAGTCGGCGGGATCAACTTCCATTGTGTTATCATCTGCTGTGGTAGCAGATGCCAGCAGGGGAGCAGGTGGAGTGGAGGGTTCCATTGATGGCACATCTGTATGTGCCTTCGAGTGGGGAGGCCCTCCGCTGCATCTGTCGAGTGACGAATCATTGTTGGATGTTGAAGGTTGTCCCCAAAAGCTGGGGGGACGAGGGGGCATGGGTATGTGAAGGCCAGTGTACGGCTGGCCTTCGCAGGCATCAAGTACCTGTTGTGCAGTTTCATTGTAGCAGACTTTGCTCTGCTTGCACACAAAATAGGGCTCTATATTGATTAGAGCCCTAGCAGTGTCTACCCTTGCATAGGTACCTAGCCACTGGGCTAGTTTGTTGAGTGAAGTGCTCTTGGGAGGGCGTTTCCACTCAAACACCTTCTCAATGCTAGTGGACAGTAGCATCGGTAGATCTTGCTGCCAGAACATGCTGGCAAGATCAGCCCACTTGCCATGGACTGTGAACAGTTCCATGAGTTTTTGAAGAAAGACTAAGCTGTCTTTCTTTGGCTTAATTAGTTTAAGCCAGACCCATATGTCAACATCCTCTAGTTGGAGGGTGTTATCTCCATTCCTGCAGATGGCAGGTGATACTCCTTCTGGGGAGTATTCAATGGTGCGCAATGCATCCTGAAGATTGGGAGGCATATCATGCGTGATCTCGAATGCTGGCATTTGAGTGGCTAATCGTTGCTCGCAGTCAGCACGCTTGATGATGGCGTGCTGCGTGACAGGGCAAATGTCGCACGTGCTAGCGTGAGCTGCTCAATGAACCTAGGTTGAACCACTTGGTGGGTCAACGGCTTGTGTGTACCGCCGTAGGGTGTGGTGCTTTTCCCAATGGGCAGGGTAGAAATCCTATCTGCATTGCAGGTGGGTCGCCTATCACAGGGGCAATGTGAGCATTCAGCAATGTGGGGTATGGTGCCGCCAATGCTTGCTGTTTAGATGTGGTCCTACTGGTGAGGCACCGGTAGTAGGGGTAGACGGACTCACTGAGTCCATCATCAAATCTGGCAATGAAGTCAGATCACTTATCGTCGGCACTGATGGCATTGACTTCATGGCAGATAACTTATCTGCCATTTCACGATTTAGCTGTCTCTCCTTATCGAGAGCAGCACGCAGACTATTGAGCTCTGCATGGAGCTCGTGTGTTTCCTCTTTGTAAGAGGATACCGCATCCTTAATGAAAGGACACACCATCTCTGCTAGTAAAGGCAGCCAGGCCACTTTTAATGTGCATTCAATATCACACATTCGGGGATTGATGAGCCGCAGTTTGGTGGCTTGCAGTAAATGCTGTGTATAGGCATTGCACTCTGGGCAGGAGTCACAATGGATGCTGGCTATGGCATCCTTGATGCCATGCACTGTCCAGCTCTGCTCCTTTTGAAGCATAGCGAACTGTTCAGAGGCACTAGGTAGTGCCTCTGCTGAGCAATGTGGATGGGATGCTTGAGCGTCCATGTGAATTCACAATTACACTCGCACTGGTGCAGGTGTGGTAGTGGGTGGCAACAAGCCTTGAAGCGGTGATAAAATTGTCGCTTAAATTTAAGGCGAGCACACCTGTCACATCACATGATGGCATTGCATTGCACGAATCACCGACACAAACTATGTTTGTGTCGAGTCCTTTTATTAAAGGACTCACTCCTTGTCATTATCATGCCTATAAGGCATGATTAGGAAGCTCTTGCAGCTTCCTAACTCCCCTCAGCTCTAGATAAGGCTGTCCACAAGTCCGAATCAACCCACGGGTACCCGTGGGTTGATCCATGGGAAAACTCGTGGGTAAGGATCCTGCAGGTATTGGTACCCAATGGGCAATACTCAAATGGGTCTGGGTGTGGATTATGGGATTCTGGCTAAAACCCACAGGTATTTGGGATCCGTGGCTTACAATTTCAGTGGGCGTAGGTAGCTACATATTGACCTTAATTTCTAAAATTTATTTTATATTTTTATCTAATTTATTGGGGCCTGTAGAGGCCCCACAATTTTTGATGCACCAGCAGCTGGAGCTTATATAGCTCTGCTGTTTGTTGTGCTTTGTAGGTCATGTGACTTACAAAACCTTGTTCAAAATAAAATAAGGTTCATTTTCGAACAAGATTTTGTGAGTCACGTGACCTACAAAGCACAACAAACAGCAGAGCTATATAAGCTCCAGCTGCTGGTGCATCAAAAATTGTGGGGCCTCTACAGGCCCCAATAAATTAGACAAAAACACGAAATAAATTGTAAAAATTAGGGTTAATACATAGCTAGCTACATTTTCTGAAAACAAATAATATATACCCACGGATCAACCCACGAGTAGTCTGAAACTCGTGGGTTTGGATCACCCAGATGCAATACCCATGCAGATCCAAGTATAGGGTTTGAAAATGAAAATACCCATGGATCAGAGTCCGGGTGATCCATGGGTAGACTCATGGACAGCCCTAACTACCATTAATGTTCATTTCCTTTTACTGTAATTCATGAATGAACCATATCCATCCATAACAATCCAAAGATGTGTCCAGTCTTTTTGTACCTTGGGATAACACAGTACCTTGCCACCAATTGGAATCCACAATTGTATTCGAAACCCCTGAGTTATCTTTTACTTCTCCTTAACATTTGAATCCTTATCTACAAAACCTATCAAAACCTCTTCTTTATCTATCCATTCCCATGATAGAAGTACTAATCATCCTATTCACTGTCTTCTTTGATTGAATTTATTGGCAGAGCTAGGGCCCTCACCCATGCTTGCTCCATGGCAATAGTGTGTGTATTTTTATGAGCCACATGCTCTGGGGCAATGTCATGCATTATGTGATGAACTAGGGGCCACCTGACAACATCATTGTACATCAACTTTAAGAGAAGAGAGAGCTTTTGAAGGAGGAGGCTTTGGGTTGCAGCATGATGTTTATCATCAAGTTTTGATGTGAAAACCCCAAGAAAAACTCAAAGCCCCAATGGAGACAGATTTGACTTATAAGTAGTAAGTAAGTACTGCTGACTACAAGGCTGACTTGGTTATTGTAACTTTGTAGATAGACAGTTGCCAAATAAATTGCTATATCATTACTGTCTTCAATCCATACCTGTCCTGTACCTGTCCTGTACTGTCTTGTACACCAAGTGTAAGCCCAAGTGTCCCAAATGTCCTGTATTGAATGTCCCACCATTAAGTGTACATCTATGAAGAGCAGGGATACAAATTGAGCTGTGAATGAGGAGACCAGGACTTCTTGTATGTTACTGTGAATCACAGTACTGTTGTGGACAGCAACACAGTCACATGACAATAATCATCAATATGAAAAACTCAAAGTCCCAATGGGGACAGACTTGGCTTATAAATACTGCTGACCAACACTCATAGATTTGAAATATACAAGTTATTTTACAGGAACCTCTCATGATTTCCATCTAGTTCCTTCATTTTCCCCTATTGCCCTCCTCTCACTCCCATTCATGTTTCCTCTCATTGGCATGTTAAGGCCATTGAAGTGCATATTTAATAGGCATGCCAGCATATGTGAATACACTGTATCATGTGCCTGCAACTCAAAACCTGATCAGCACATTTGACAGTGAAGGCCTCTACCACCATGGGCAGTGACATTGCACACACACATTGGTGATAGAAGCCTCAGTACCTGGGTGATATGACATGCTCTGGTCCACCATTGGCAATGACGTCATATGCACAGTGATGATGAGCCATTTAATCCCACCCAGGTACTGTGAAAACATATTAGTCTGCATCCTACCTTTGTGTCATTGACCTATCTTTCACACTCAAATTTCAGAGAATCTCTTGAGAGGTCACTGGAGATGTGAAGTTAGAATTCAATCATTGACATGTATGTATAACCCACATAAAAGTGACGAAAAGCTTGCCCATTGGTGAGCCCCAAGACATTCCAGACACACCGAGTCTGAATAGACCAATCATGTAACTGCAAAGTATTTCAATTAACATATATATATGGGAGAGTAATGGGAGAACACATCAAGGGGATGGGGCTGATAGGCAGGGAACAGCAAAACAAGCAAATAAAAACCACAAAGGAACTGCAATTACGATTCCCTAGGAGGACGAAGTCTGACAGGAATCGTTCGTACAGTCCTGTAGGATATCAAAAGTTCATTTGCCATTTCCTATTGTCTTTCCCACAAATAGAGTTGATGATTAGATGTAATACTCCCACGACTAAAAAATTGTTCAAACTCCATCTCAGATACAACACGGGGATACTCCGATGATCACTAGGTGGTGGTGGTCAGCTTCCAATGGGTTTTGTGGTCTCGGTCATTGCATGGACATTGTATACCCTATTACAAGACATATGTATGCAGTAGTTTCTTGAAATCCTGCAATATTCATTTTTCTAAGCATACCCAGTTTTGAAGTAGGATATTGATGATGTAATCACAGCACCATTAATCCAGCCATTACCCTACGTTTAGCAATGGCACTGGAGGCTCTTATGGCTAAAAGCAGCATGAGATTCTTGGAATTTGTCAATTAAAGCCCATTTGTTGTGGGTTAGTCTCCATTTCAAGCTATCTGACTGCAACAATGCTGCTTCACTGATCATCCACACGCACAGATGATTATCATTGCTCAAGTCCCAATGTGCCCAGTGCCCAGTTTTATTTGGATGGGGCTCTTCTTGATGATTACTGTGTGACAGGCTGATAGCTTCTTCTTCTTTTTCTTCTTGTCGTCATCAGAATCACTGTTGTCATTGTCTGATGAGCTGCTCTCTTCTTCATCTGAATCTTCTGCTTCCAAAACAAGACCATCTGAGTCAGATTCATCATCATAGAATTTACCAAGGTCAAAGACGTGTTCAGCAGCTTTGACTACAATGTCAATTTTGAAGGGAACTGATCTGTCGAGTGCAGCATTTTCCTGGAGCATTCTGTCTTCAAGTTTCTCCTGAATAGATTTTGGAATACCACGCCAGAAGTATCTTTCATAGGCACTGTCACTGATCTTGGAGCGATTGAGTAGCCAGCCTGCAATGCGAGTGAACTTCCTTTGATAGCGATGGAAGTCATAGAGATTTCGAAGGACCCTGTGACGATACTTGGTAGTAAAGTTTTCTAGATCTTTCTCTTTAAAGCATTTTGATGTCTGGTCATGATCATATAAAACTCTGAGCTTAGCATTAAATGCGGTCCAGTTCTTCTGATGGAATTCAGTTAAGCCTTTGATGACCTGTCGTACCGATCGTTTGACATAGAGAGGAAGTCGTTCGAAGTGGTCTTCATTTGTTAATCCATATGCATCGGAAAGTTCTGCAAAAGTTTTGAGGAAAGTGGCCACTTCATCATATTGACCAGAAAATCTCTTGGGTGCATTCCGAGAGCGAGGGGGAGGGAAGTCAAATTTGGAGCAAATTGGAAAAGACATGACGATAGATGAGCTTGGTGAATGGGAGCTGACAGGTGTATTGAGCTCTGTTGGAGTCAAGAAGTCATATTCAAGGGGATATAGGATGGGATGGTCAATAAGGGAGTCAATTAGCAGCGGATTGTTGACAGGAATTGAAGTCCAGAGACGTGCTTGATTGGGATACCAGCTAGGATCATTGATATGAAGTTTAGATGATAAATAACAGCCAAATGTGACCTGGTGGAGGTGTATTGACTAGCTGACCGGGATGAGCAAAACGAGTCTTTGGACCAAAGAGGGAGTCAAGGATCAGGCCAAAGAAGGAAGGAGCTGGATCTGATGGAGGTGAGTGCTGAATGCCGGCGGATTGTACTTTGATTAGAGTACTGGACAGACAGCGACAAATGAAGATTGATTGACAGGCACTAGGAACAATCGCCGATGGATGATGTCAAAAGGATCCGGTACAAATTGGGCTAATGAGATCCTGGAAATTGGCACTTGATGAAGGGCACTGTCAGATGTTGGCGAAGACCGGATGTGGTCGGAAGTAGTCGGAGGTGGTAGGAGTCGGATTGGGAATGAATGGGAATAGAAACAGAGGTCGGATGAGCGTTAAAAGATAAGCGAGTGCTTTAATGAAGCCCAAAATAGAAGGTATGAGTGCCAAGCGCCTTGGAGGTATGAATGAGGTGAGGCAAAGAGGTTCTAAGATGGCAATGGTAAGTCCGGATGTGGAATAGGATGTGCAGGAAAAGCTTTGATCCAGTGTGGGGTACCAATTGAGATGGCTGTCGACTGTATTGGCTGTCGCAAAGTGTAGTTAACTTGCAATACGACTTCCTGTTATGTACGAAATAGACAGGTGTCATCGGAATAGCTAAGAATGACAGATATAAATGGCAATAACTGTCGGAGAGAGTGCCGGATAGATGAAACAGGAAGGGATAAGCCCTTATTGAGAAGATGATGGATGAGAAACATGTGTGATGAACGATCAATGGGCTAGACCGAACTGAGTTCTGGAAGGACTTGATGGAAGGATGTGTGTCGAAATGGGAATAGGAATTGCTGAGATGATAGATGATGGACTGGGCCTCTCTGGGGCAGCCACAAATGTCGGTTTACTTTCAGAAATGAATCCAAAAGACAGTGCGTAGTGGTGTCATTGTTGCATGGCTACTAACACTGGTGTTCGGCTCAGTGCGCTTTGCTATCAGCAGCAACAAAGGTAGAATGAAGATGAAGACGAAGACATAGCAGTGATGAAGATGATGACGTAATACGCTGATGTATGCGTGGACAAGATACAACAGCAATGTCACATGATTGACAAAGCTGGCCTGGATGTAGATGAAGAAGTAGTAGACGTAGCAGTAGACTTAGACTTAGACTTAGACTTAGACTTAGACTTAGACTTAGACAAGTGAATCCAACTGAAAGCGGTGAATTGGGGTACACTAAGGCAAAACAGGCCTTATATACATGAGCAGAACAACAAATGAGGCGAGTATGCCATACAACAATGTCGTTGACAGCAGACAGGAGAAATGACTAACGGCGAGGGGCAGAAAACCAAAATAGGAAGGTGGTTTGTAATGGAATGGAGAAATGAGTCAGGTGGTTGAAGAAATGAAGGGAAATGTGGCAGCGAATTGGAAATAGAAGCCAGAAATAGAATAGAAGTGAGTCACAGACAATAGACCATGTGGAACAATTGGAAATAGAAGTACAAGAAAGAAGCAAGTGAGTCAGGTGATGAAAATGAGTCATAGCTGTCCAATAGGGTTCCAGTTTCTTGTCCAATATCTCCGAAGATGAGTACGTGAGTCAAGCGACTTGATGACGACTCAGAAACATGTGAACCAATCACGACACTTGGATACGAATTTCCTCCAGAGAGGGAATGAAGACGAGTCCTGCTTGATGAAGTCCTTAGGCACATAACCGTAGCAAATCTCTGTTCCTGGACCAAACTCTTTGATATCCCAGTAGTTCCTGAGTACGATACGATGCCAACCATTCACTGGTTCATAGTTTGGGTCAAAGCCGATGACGTGGAAGGGAGCATGGAAGACAGGGTCGAATACCCAAATGCAATTGTGAATGCGATAAGGAGGATAGGAGGGGAATGTTCGGTATGGGCCTTCAGGAGATTTGACATATAGAGGATAGTACTGACGATGTGCAACTTGTGGAGGAGGACTGGACAAATGAACATCAAGGGGAGAACATTGACTAGGGAGTTCGATGCGTGGTCCAACGTGTATGTCTGGCTTGGCAGTCATCTGAAATGAATCATGGGATGTGGTGGTGGCAATGGTGGACGGCATATTGAAAATAGAATTGATGATGATGGAATGAATGTGGAGATGATGTGTCTGGTGGACTGGAGGTAGCACAGCAGATGATGGTCTGGCAAAAGCTGATGAAGATAGGCGCGTGTGCAGTGAGCATCTTTTGTAGTGTAGTAGGCGCTGTCGAGTATCATGCTTGTCACCGAACACAATCTTGTTTCATCCTGTGCGAAAGATTTTGCAATCGACTTAGACACACTCCACCAGGAACTCCGAAAGAGAATTTCTGACATGCAATCCCGATATGAGGAACCTGTGAACAAGAAACACTCTCCAGCTCCGGACTTTAAAGTAGGCGACAAAGTCTTTGTCAAAGCCGAATTTTTCCACACAACCCAACCTTCAAAGAAGCTTGCCAAAAAATACCTCAGACCTTTTGATATCATCGCACCTGCCGGTACCAGTAATAGAGCCTTTATTCTCTGACTACCTGACAATATGTGCGCTGTTCATCCACCTTTCCACATTTCCATGCTAGAACCTGTGACTCCGAATGCAATCCCGAACCAAATACAACCTCCACCTCCACCAGTTATTATTGAAGGTGAACCCGAATACAAAATCGACAAAATTCTGGACTCCAAGATAGACAATTGCCGATGTTGCAAGATACAATATTTAGTATGCCGGACAGGTTATTAGGGTACTGATGAAGAAACCTCGTGGATTCCCGCTACAGAATTAGGCAATGCTTCAGAAGTTGTTGAAGACTTTCATCGCAAATATCCCGACAATCCTGGTCTGACTCTTCCTTAAATGTTTCCTTCTTTCTCCGATTTTTCTCATTTTCTCCGATTTTTCCTACATTTCATGTTCAAGATTCTAATTACATTTCCCTCTGTTCCAAGAAATTCCACCTCACGCTTCTGCTCAAATCCCGATTCAATTTTCCGATTCCAATATTTCATCCTTTTCCATTTCCTCCATCCTCACTTCCAATTCCCGCTCCTGGTGCTGACCCATCCTTTGTACCCATGTAGCGAGAATCTGCATCTCCTCAGAATGAGTCCACATGGAACTCACGTGACGATCGACGGACTTCCGCAACTCTTGGATTTCCTTCACCAGCAACTCCATTGTACCTTCCTCACCCGTATCCACACCTTTCGTGACTTCTTCCGCAAATCCTGACATTCCCAGTCAATGGCATGTCCTCCTCGCCTTTGTGCATTCATCGCATGTCGCATTCGCTCCCTCCCCTATCAGCGAACAAAAAATATCCTGAATCCGACATCTCGCACAACAATACTGTTCGTCTCCAACCCAATTAATTGCAGATTCATGAACCCTTCTGCAGGCAATAGTTCTCTCCACCACATCGCTTTTCCTCCCCCAAGACTTTTCCTGCAATTTCTGGTTGGCCTTCCTCTCCTCCTTTTCCGCCTTTTTCTGCTCCAACCTTCTCTGCTCTAATTTCTTTGCCACTTCTTTTTGCAACTCCGAAATCTCGCGAATATGTGCTTCTAAATTGGTCCCCGATTCCAAATCATCTTCGGAAATCAGGTCCTCAAGCGAAATAATTGGCGGCATCAACATTTTAGCTTAGAAGAGGGTAGGGATAATAAGATCAAGGAACTGATAAGTTGAGCTCCATCCACCACTCTAATATATCACATTAGGGGTTTCGCTTAATAACCAAACCAAACCTCCCACGCTGATCTTAGGCCTCGAGGGCTTGGCCTTAAAGAGGAGATACCGTTAGAACCCAGATTCATTCTCAGCTTTTCCGCTTTTCTCTGACATATTCCGATTCGCATTTCCGACTTCCTCCACCCGTTTGCGCTTATCTCCATCCCATCTATATTTAGTCATTTTCATCAAAGATGTAGATCTTTGGTCTTATGTCCACATTCACTTTCTACCCCAATCCCGTTTTCGCTCTGTTTCAGATTTCTGTGTTCGTATCTTTCCGACTCGGATTATATCAATTTATTATATACAACTCCTCCATGTACTTGTTAATCAGTTTGAATATTGACCCACCTTGACTCAACAACTTCTCACTTCTGTTTTCTAAGTTCTATCCAACTCCCAATCTTGTCCAACTCCTCCGACATTCCGACTCTCCGAAATACCAGGACACGAAGGATCCAAGAGGGCGCAACCTATAAGTTGAAGCCAACATCCGTACGTCTCGATCTCCAACTCCAATCCCAGACTCCGACAATTCCGACATCCGACGAGAAGAAATGTAGTTCATAACACTATCGATGGGTGTTGGTTGTGGTTATGCATGCCATGCTTGCTGTTAGTGCACGACAGGGAGCCATGGATGCACACTGCACAGCCTTGTGACCAAGTCAAAAAAGAGTCAAAAACTTTTTGTGACATCATAGAAGGCTCATGCTGACAAGCATGATACTCGACAGCGCCTACTACACTACAAAAGATGCTCACTGCACACGCGCCTATCTTCATCAGCTTTTGCCAGACCATCATCTGCTGTGCTACCTCCAGTCCACCAGACACATCATCTCCACATTCATTCCATCATCATCAATTCTATTTTCAATATGCCGTCCACCATTGCCACCACCACATCCCATGATTCATTTCAGATGACTGCCAAGCCAGACATACACGTTGGACCACGCATCGAACTCCCTAGTCAATGTTCTCCCCTTGATGTTCATTTGTCCAGTCCTCCTCCACAAGTTGCACATCGTCAGTACTATCCTCTATATGTCAAATCTCCTGAAGGCCCATACCGAACATTCCCCTCCTATCCTCCTTATCCATTCACAATTGCATTTGGGTATTCGACCCTGTCTTCCATGCTCCCTTCCACGTCATCGGCTTTGACCCAAACAAACTATGAACCAGTGAATGGTTGGCATCGTATCGTACTCAGGAACTACTGGGATATCAAAGAGTTTGGTCCAGGAACAGAGATTTGCTACAGTTATGTGCCTAAGGACTTCATCAAGCAGGACTCGTCTTCATTCCCTCTCTGGAGGAAATTCGTATCCAAGTGTCGTGATTGGTTCAAATGTTTCTGAGTCGTCATCAAGTCACATGACTCACTTACTCATCTTCGGAGATATTTGACAAGCAACTGGAATCCTATTGGACGGCTATGACTCATTTTCATCACCTGACTCACTTGCTTCTTTCTTGTACTTCTATTTCCAATTGTTCCACATGGTCTATTGTCTGTGACTCACTTCTATTCTATTTCTGGCTTCTATTTCCAATTTGCTGCCACATTTCCCTTCATTTCTTCGACCACCTGACTCATTTCTCCATTCCATTACAAACCACCTTCCTATTTTGGTTTTCTGCCCCTTGCCGTTAGTCATTTCTCCTGTCTGCTGTCAACGACATCGTTGTATGGCATACTCGCATCGTTTGTTGTTCTGCTCATGTATATAAAGGCCTGTTTTGCCTTAGTGTACCCCAATTCACCTCTTTCAGTTGGATTCACTCATCTAAGTCTTCTAAGTCTACTGCTACGTCTACTACTTCTACGTCTATGACAAGGCCAGCTTTGTCAATCACGTGACATTTGCTGTTGTATCTCGTCCACGCTTACGTCAGCGTATTACTCATCATCTTCATCACTGCTACGTCTTCATCTCCGTCTTTGTTCTACCTTTGTTGCTGCTGATAGCGAAGCGCACTGAGCTGAACACCAGTGTAAGTAGCCGTGCAATGATGAAACGCTACCCACTGTCTTTTGGATCATTTCCGAAAGTAAACCAACAATGCTGTCACCATCCCGGATGCATTGCTATTTGTGGAGGCAAGACATGGCAAGTTGCCTGTCTGGTGCCGCTTTGTCACTCGCCACAGTTCCCTGGAAATAAACCACTGATAAGCCAACATTCACTTTAAAATCGTAAGGTCATACCTGGCAGTGGAAGAAGCCATTGAGCTGAGTTCTGCAGCACGGGGCTGTTTGGAAAACCTGGAGGCTGTTGCCAAGGCGCATTGCGGGCTACTGACTGAAAATCTGAGCTAGTGAGATCATAGATTGTTGTTGAACGTCTTGGCAAGTGAGACCGTCTGGTCGGTGGTGTTCTGTTGATCTCAATTGACACCAGCGCCAAGGAGTGTCTGGAATGCCATTTGGGAGATAGTGTTGCACTTGTCTGCCCCACCAGCCTTCTGCAGCACGAACGAAGTCAGTTGGATACACCATTTAAATGGACAAAACATACACAAACTGCGGCCCAGGCGGTGGTTGAGTCTGCAATGGTCTGTGTGATACGCTTCTGCAACATTGGCGCAGTGTTGCGGCTACAAGGAGTCCAGTAGAAACGAGGTAAGACAAGGAAAGCATGTTAATGGTGACAAGGGTTTTGAGTCTAGTGTTAGGATCTTGAGTGTAGTGTTGGTGTCTTGAGTGCAACTATTAAAGGCAAAGATCGAGTAGTATAAGCAAGTGAGGAGCTCCGGGCTCGTGGGTTCAACATGATGGAGATTGATATACACTCACCTTGTGCCAACTTGGCTGTCGGTTAAGGTATGATGCTATAGTGATCGATCTCCTTAATATTGAGGATGATTGCACTTTCTGTCATCCATCTATGAGATGCCTCTCCACAATATCTCCAACCTAAGGCACTAGTAGTAAGATCAAAAGACATGGAGCAACAGAGAGTCTGTACGCAGGCTTAAATAACTTCTTGAATCCACTCCAGCATAACACAGACGGCCCCAGAGGGTTTGTAAGCACCAGATTTAGATTTAGGTGCTCAGAGGTGTTCACTAGTGGGCAAATTATCACATTGATCCATATCAGAGTCGAGGTTTGAGACTTGTTCCATGAAATTCAGACTGCTCCACTACGGTATTATTTCATGACTAGCTCCCACGAGCCTTCATGCTAGAATTGTCCCTGCTTTGCATGTGAGTCTGGAAGTTGATTGGTTTGATTAGTGGTGGTGTAGATGATGGAATCAACAGCTCCTGCAAAAGCATGGCCATATCATGATGAATTACAGATGCGCAGGTTCCAAAACTAGTGCGTAATGAGGGAAAAAAGGAAGAACATGCTAAAAATCCAGACAGGTTCAGGAACATTTTCCTCCTTCAACCCTATTAGATGGGTGATAGCAATAGGGAAGATGCATCTGAAATATGCCATAAATGTGTGAGTGTGACCTTTGGAAACAAAAGAATAATGGAAATTTAATACTCACCGATTGGATATCTTAACCAGAATAAAGTTGCCTGTGCTTAGGTGTACATACCACAGCCTTCATTTTGCGATTATTATTTGCTCATGGGAGCATGCGAGCCATGTTGTGTGAAGCGAATTTGCCTTCCGTGTAACACAAGGGAAAACTAGCCCATAAAATATGAACATTATCAATGCCGCAAGGAAGAGCTTTGGGAGGCAAATTAGAAATTCAGTGGAAGTTCAGATAATATTGAAAGCAATAGTAGAATTGACACACAGGAACATAGTGAATGATAAGTCGCGCAATGGCATATTCGGATGAAACACCTAATATCCGTTATTACCTGATATAAGGGCAACCTCTGGGGCTAGTGGAATATCACACTAGAGCCTGGCAGATGGGAATCCAAAGTATATAAGTTCAAGTAAGGCTACAGGCAAGGATACATACCTGGCAGATGGGAATCCAAAGAGAAAAGCCTAAGGACTCCCACTGCCGAGGCAACTACTAATTAAGGAAAGTCTCTGAACTGACTGAAACATTCTGGGCACTTAAAAATGGAAGTCACGTGACCTATGACGTAGCCCAGGTAGGTTCCAACTTGCACACGTCACCGGGCACTTAAATCGCGAATAGAAGCGCCAGTTGTAGAAGTGAGTAGGAATGAGGAGGGGGGGAAGGAAATGGGAATATTAGATAGAAACAACAGGGAGAAAAGAGAGATAAAAGGGAGATGGGGATAGAAGGGGTGAACATGAATAAGAGAGGAGAATAGGAGAAAGAGAATAAAAAGGAGCAGTATGAGGGGTTCCCCTTACACCTGAGTACATATGCTCCATTGCCAATCATGCATCGTGCTCACCATATCCCGGTGATAGAAACTGCATGCACATGATCTTAGATATGTATGCAACTCATTGAACCCAAAGGATGTCAACACTTAGAGAAAGGACCTTTGCTTGCCACTGGAAGCATTCTAGGTCCTATTACAGCTACACACACACTATTAGTGACAAATTAGACCTAGATGAAAGCTGTACCCACTCACTTAGTTATGATGAAGAGCCAACCGATGACTCAGACAACAGTAGTATTTAAGACCACCATCATGCCCAATGCCTCCCTAAGGCTAGTCCACTGAAAGTATACAATAACGCAGCTCCTGCTATATCGTTACGAATCAGAATGGCGTGAGGTGGGGGACACATTTTCATACCAAATGGTTGAGCCGAAGTCACCCATTACCAGAGACTTGCTCTGGAACTGCAACCTACAGGGAAATAAATCAGCTTTGAATGGAAAAAAAAAATGAGACTTTGGACGCTAACTTTGTTGATATGCAGGTCTGGAGATACTTATGACAGTAAGACCTGAGAAATCGACACAAGTTCCCAGACAGGTTACCTGTACATAATAAAGTGACCCATCTTGGCTTCAGTTGAGGTGCTCTGACAGATTTTTGTGTGTTCATATGATGTGTAAAGGAATCAAATTAAATTAAGTTGCCAGGAATTTCACTGCTGATGTACATATCCACAGAGACTTGCAAGAACTCCCATTGTTCCAGTAGTTATGTAATGAACTTAAGTTATACCATGAGCTACAATGTAGAAACACCTTTTGCAAGGCCCTGCTTAATGAGGGCATTTGTAAATATGATTTCTGTACCTAAGTTTGATGGTGAGATTATCTTCATTACTTGCACCATCTTGTTGTACAGATGGTTTAACACAGACAGGTGGGATTGAGATATCTTGCCATATATTCTTGTGGTCTGCCATGGTAAGATTTTAAGCCAGAGTTCACAATCCTACATCTTGTCACTACCTCACATGCAAGATATAGTGGGAATTCCCCTCAGCAGAAAACCATCTAATAAATCCAAAACTTTCAATAGATTCAAATCTTCACTGGCTGCTTGCAAATAAAGAGAGCTCTTTCTGCCATTGTATAGCATTCCCAAAACTTGCTTTCCACTTTTCCATTTCATCCACACCTTTTTTTGCTCTAAATTTGTCATGAACAATTCCCAGAGTACCTTGTTTTTTGACAATACCACAATATGGACAGAATACAACTTTTCAGGTGGTGGCATTTACAGCTTGCAAAGGTGCTATTGGGCAAGGTTCTCAATATTTGGGTGACAAAACCACTTCAGGTAGGTACATCAATTGGATTCTCACAGCATGACATGGGCACAGGTCTATGTGAAATTATGAAAACAAAGTTACAGCAGTAATAGTATTCAACCTTCACCTTGCATATTGGCTAGAGGATTGAGATGACAGGCTGAAAGTAAGCAACATAGAATACTAGTAGAATCAATAGTGTATAGGCATTATGGCTGCACATCTCACAGAAAACACCAGCAAGATATGAGCACAAAATCCAACCAATTGTCTATCCAGTACACCATCTTTTTCTGGGAGCCTGTCTCTAGGGGTGTATAAATCATGATGTGTGACTTGGAACTCTGAGGTTATGGCTTCTTGCTTGTGAGAATCATACCTGCCAGGTGCAAGCCGTGGCCCACTTCCTGCTAGTGGTGTTGCTCTGGAGTGGGGTAAAGTAAACAGGAAAAATATCAAGAACACTCACCACAACGATTTCATTTGTGAGAGTGAGTTAAGAATCCAAACATCAGAACAAAGAATCTGTTAGACCTGCATCAGTGAAAGAGGAATAGCTGTGCTGTGAAAAGATAGTGACTTACACCACTGGAAGAGTGCCAGACAGTAAGCACTCAACAAGGACAGAAAATAAAAGGAAAACATACCAGATGGTACTCAAAAAACTGCATAAAAGTTTGGTGCATGTGGAACCAGTTGTGCACCAGGATCAAAACCACCCTTGCACAGCCATGTCAATTATGTATACAAGTGCAAATGTGTTTGTGTATGTAATCCACCACAGTGAGTAAAGTGCAACTTTGCTGACTATGCAAGAGTGTTTGTGTAGTCAGCAAACTGCTGGACTATGTATGCCAGCAGGTGCTGTCATTGACAATGGCATCACTGTGCATGATGTGGAATGTCACACCGGCACATTCTCACTCCCCCACCACAACCACATCCACATCCACACTGCACACTGCCCAACCACAACCACCCAGATTCTGCATGCACAAAAGGTCCCCAAGCCTGCTTGGACTGTGTGTAAGCCACAACATTGCATGCTGCAACATCTGTGCAACCCAGCAGTTGTGCACAACTGAACAGCACCATCCAGGCTTGGACATCCTACCCTCACACTATGGCAGACACACCAGCAGGGGGGATGTATGGTTACAACTGACATACACCCTTGGTCCAGCAAAGACCCCCAGTGTGAACTGCTGCACCTGCACACTCTCTGCTTTGCCCCTCAATGCTGCAACCCTCTCTGTCGCCCCCACCCTGCACACCCTCTCTGGTGCCCCTAAATTCCCCACCACTCCATCCACATTGCCCCCACCCTCCATGTCACCTCCACCCCTCCGCATCACCTCCACGCACCCACACACCTTCTGCGGTGACCTTCAATGCCCCACCACCCTCTCCATGTCACCCCCACCCTCTCTGTGTCACCCCCACCCTCTCTGTGTCCCCACCCTCTCCATGTCACCCATGTTGCCCCACCCCATCTGCATTACCCCCACGCCTGCACACCCTCTGCAGTGCCCCTCAACACCCTGCCATTCCATCCATTTCACCCCCACACCCTTCACATCACCCCAACACACTGCCCCTCAATGCCCTGCCACCCTCTCTGCATCACCCCCACACCCTCTGCATTGCCTCCTACCCCCCAACACCCACCTGCTGACCTGTTGCCTCTCACCACCTGCCTGCATAAGGCTGTCCATGAGTCTGAATCAACCCACAGGTACCCATGGGTTGATCCATGGGAAAACTTGTGGGTAAGGATCCCATGGGTATTGGGTACCCAATGGGCAATACCCGCACGGATCTCGGTATGGATTATGGGATTCTGCCTAAAGCCCACAGGTATTTGGGATCCGTGGCTTACGATTTCAGTAGGCGTAGCTAGCTATGTATTAACCTTAATTTCGAAATTTTATTTTATATTTTTATCTAATTTATTGGGGCCTGTAGAGGCCCCACAATTTTTGATTCACCAGCAGCTGGAGCTTATATAGCTCCGCTGTTTGTTGTGCTTTGTAGGTCACGTGACTTACAAAACCTTGTTCGAAATAAAATAAGGTTCGTTTTCGAACAAGGTTTTGTGAGTCACGTGACCTACAAAGCACAGCAGAGCTATATAAGCTCCAGCTGCTGGTGCATCAAAATTTGTGGGGCCTCTACAGGCCCCAATAAATTAGATAAAAACACGAAATAAATTGTAAAAATTAGGGTTAATACATAGCTGGCTACGTCTGTTGAAAACAAATAATACATACCCATGGATCAACCCACGAGTAGTTTGAAACTCGTGGGTTCGGATCACCCGGATGCAATACCCATGCGGATCCGAGTATAGGGTTTGAAAATGAAAATACCCATGGATCCGAGTCTGGGTGATTCGTGAGTAGACTCATGGACAGCCCTATGCCTGCAGTGTAATTAGACACAGTCCTCGTGACTGTTTCTTGTGTGCTGTAATTATTTGTTAAATACCATGAGATATTTACGTGTGAACTTAAAAAATACTTGAAAGTGTGTGTTGAAATTTTTAAGTTTTGATTCATAAGTTTAAGTCACTAGTACAAAACTTGTGGACACATGGCATGGTCATGTGATTACAATCCTAGTTGGATTGTGTCAAGATACTATGATTACAAAAACAGAAAACATTCTTTAACATAAAATTAGAGTACATGTACCTAGGAAGTTGTAGAGGTGGATTACAGGAGAGTCTCTACTTTAATCCCATATCTGGGGTCATTGGCACTCCCAAACTGAGCATAATGAAAGTGCTAAAAAAATGGTCATTCCCAGTAGAACCCCATTGAGACCCCAAAACCATCCTGAAATCCAAAAAGAGACATGTTTCATACTCAGCTGGTAGGGTTTTGTAAGAATGTGGATTTATAGGCATTCAGGGCCCTGGGGGGCATTTGCCTGTATATGGACTGTTGTGGTTAGTTACATAAGCATTATCCTCTTTTATCTACCACTACAGTGCACATCTTGTCCTGCTATCTGCTAGTCTGCAATAGAGAGAGATTCTGTTCACTTGTGGGCCTCTTAAGAGGTGAATTCTTACAGGTTTTCTTACATCTTCATAAACTCAAGGAATCGGAACACTAATCAGCAGGTGCAGTGTGAAGCCAGCTCTTTTAACATTACTTAAGTATGACCTGCCAAGTGGAGCTGCGGTCTGATTCCTGCTAGTGTTTGTTTAGTTGCTTCACATTTTTGGTGTTGTGCTAAATGCGCAGCCAGGTTCAGACTCCCACCCATATGTCCTGTCATGTTATGGCACAGCGTATGTACAAGCCCACTCAAGGCTATACCCAAGGGATGTGGGTAACTATGGACAAATCAAAAAATTTAAAAAACCAAAACCTTAAATCGCTCATAATGCTCCAGGACAACTGGCAAAAAATGTAGGTGCCATGTGCTTTGTTTGCACATGTGGTCATGTTCAGTCCAATGTGTCCTCAGGTCCCTAATGTACACAGCGCAGCTCACATGTATTCTTGACTGCCTCAGGGACAAAGAGTGCACTCCCTCCACTTTATTCCTCAATATTTTGTCTTCCACAGCCTTGGCGCATGAGGGTGCTAAGGCAGATCTTGTGAGCCATCTTCATCAAATTTTTAATTCATTTTCCATGGTGCAAGATGCACGGTCTGCCATGCAATGTTGGGTTCACAATGCCACCCTGAATCTTTATACAGCTCAGGTACACAAGCTCACCAATTCGGATGTTGGGATGCATTTCAATGCAATGAACGCTTCTCACAGCAAATAGAAACATTTGCAATAGGTACACTGTCATGAACCATGGAAGCACACGCACCACAGCTTTGTGACCTTGTTCAGGCTCAGCTCTTGTGTCCGACCTCGACCTGGAGTCCTGGCATGTGGAGCTAGGAGAGGATGAGGGGGATGTGCTTGGGGGTCATGAGGGCACTGGCCTGGGACTTTTTGGATGCCAGGTCATCGTGAATTGGACTGAACATGACTGCATGTGCAAACAAAGCACGTGGCGCCTACATTTTTTGCCAGTCATCTTGGAGTGTTAGGAGTGGATTAAGGTTTCAGAATTAGAATTATATTTGATATGTACATAGGCACCCACAGAAGTCAGATATGGCCATGTGGGATGTTATCGTACATCAGCCCCAGTGAGAACTGCCTTGGTCTGGAGCTCAGCTGGTTGGATCACAGCTGACAGCTCAGATGGAATCTGAGCTCATCCGTGCACACCTCATGGATTTTTCATGTTTTGTATTCACAGGCTACAAATGCCAAATTTATTTATTTTGGTTCCTTTTTTTTTTTTTTAAGAAACAGATGACTGTCTTGCTAATAAACCAGTTCCATTCATTTTGCTGAGTTGGTGTTCTGAACTTCATTCACATGAAATTCATTTGCCTATATATACAGCTCTTGGTTCACCTATACCACACCCTCACATTGGACCCCCCCACCCACCTTCTCCACCCCAGGAGAACACGGCAAAGGGTGAAATGAGAGCCATACATAGGTAGTTTACGCTCCTAGCTGCTGGGGCCTGCAGTGTACATTCATAGCACACAACTCCAGTTGACGAAGATACCTCTATGAAACGAGGTCATAGTATTCTTTGTTTCTAATCTATGTAGTTACATTCCTTTATTGTAAAATGTTGTATTTAAAGATATACTTATATAAAATTTCTATTCCACCATTGCAATGGAATTCTGGTTACCTCAGATAACACAATGAATGTCTTGTGGGTTGGGGATGGCTAAACAGTTTATTAAAATTATTTTCTACCATCCTAAGTGAAACCAGCCAACCATCAGTTTACAGCGGACCTGATGGTATCAGATACGACGGCTCAGCTGCGCGGGGATGAGAACCGACACACTCCGATTAACCATCCCTTATAGTCCAGATTTCCTCAGCTGGTCGGTCCTCAGCGGATTCCCCTTGCGGGTCCGCTGAGAGCCGACCAGCTAAGCCCTCATCCGAGGCACTTCTCGCTGGGCATTAGCCACCATAACGCGACAAGGCGTATGGGTAGGGGTTTGTCTTCCATATCAGGCCTTATCTAGAGTTTCGGATTTTTCCGACTAATATAGGTAACTTTATTTCTGACGTGCAGCTACGAAGTTACTTATCATTTTGTCCCCTATACGACACCCTCGACAGTCGGGAGTGCTGGGCTTCAAGTTGCTGCCAAGCCCCCGACGTCCATTACCATAAACATTCGGAAAACCTGACATATAGACCCTGAATGGCGCCATTTCATCACCAACAGCTTGAATCCGTTGGCCATACTATCATTCTGGTACCTTCCCAAATCATCCAATATTGTTGCAAAGGTTGTGACGAATAATATATATATCAGTTGCTTGATAAAGTGGTAAAACCAGCTAAGAATGAAGGTTAGTCCTTCTACGTATCATTTTATTAGTCACTGATCGCGGGCAGGCAGCCTAGTGTAACTTTGATAGCATAGGAAATAGTAATGTGACTTCGCGTCATCCAGAAGATTACACGATTTTTTCTCCAGCATGCTAGGTATCTAAATCACTTGAAGCGCGATTCAGGCACACATTCGAGTAAGGGATTGAAACGCCATCATACCCCTCTTTAGATCTTGAGCCGTGAACCCTGCTTGTTTCTGAATGTTGTAGTAGCACTAGTAACCTCCCATGACACGCCAGTATTGTGCATTGCATAACATGCCAACGTCAGACTCAGCGTTTGAAGTGAGAATTTTTTTCATCATCAGTTACTAATATTAATACAGTCTCATTCAAGTTTCTGTGGAGCCTAATACTTAAATGGCAAACGTCATAATGTCTTCGGTTCGGATTCTCTTTAAATTCCGGGTCGGAGATTAACGAGAAGGGTTGCTAGGCTCTTGCTAGGCTCGTGCATTGGACGAAATCGATGGAATCAGCATTGAATTGAGGCCACACGCCTTGTGTAAGATTCTCGAGTCAGGCTTTCTTTCTCTCCCGATTGAAGCAACTTTGCAAAGCCTGCCGGCGTGAGTCTCGTTACATATTTATTCTGCAGAAAGGCGGGCTAATTCTCTTATATTCATTTTGTGGGGCAAAGAGTGAAATTCGCCTCATTCTCGGACGTCGCGTCCGCAACAACACGAATGCCAGGTCTGAGACTGCAGGTTACGACATGGCTAATCAGTAACTGAACTAGTGTTCAATGATGATTGCGGTGAATAGTCTTCATCGTGCGGAGGCTGTCATTATATCGAGTCTTTACAGTACGCGACTGATGACGCGCAACTTGAATGACCACTGTTGCGAAAGATTGTCCGTACACATGTGAGTGGTTCCACTTCATACTCTCCAAAACCAGAATCATGATCTGCTGAACTCTGGCACCGGGTCATTGACTTCAGCTTTACCTAACTTCGGAACCCGAGGCTCGGACCCGCCGAACGAAACGATGTGGTTAGTTCGTATGGACAGGCTTAAATGCAACCTGAAGAAGTCAGGGTACAGGGGAGGTGAACGAGACCGAGCACAGCAATTAGAGCACCATCAACGGATCTCGTAATGCTCGGAATAGTCTGGGCGGTTTGAATAGGTAACTCTTCATATCCTAATTTGCGGAGCGGGGCACTGAAACCATGTTGTTCCAACATGAGTCTAGGTGGCGACGTTCCTATATGGTACCTTCGTGATACCCTTGACCGTTGATTGGGCTTAGATTACAACTCAATAGTTGCTCTGTCGAAAGGGTCAAATCGGTCGCCAACCTACCAGGGACCATTCTCACATTACTTACACCTATTCACTTAAACTGGTTGTCCAAGAGTGCCATGGTGTGATTTGTGCCTCGAGTCCATCTCAAATTGAACCTCCCCTGATTGCTATCGTTCAGATATATATCGCCAAAGTATGTCTATCGACCTTCCTCCGTCCAAGTATGGATTCCGCAGCATCTACAATCAAGACCTACGGTAAAAAAATTGTTGGTTATCCTGAACACAATGTGCCTACTATCTCCTCTGGCAATTGGGTACGCAATCTTGTCCCCGAACCGAAACACCAGGTGTGTTGATTATTTAGCCCGTCACTCTGGGGCATAGCTCCCCGTGTCTATTCCGTGTAATTGTTTGACGACTCTATTGTTAGGGTATGAACTATGTGAAGAGTCTGTTTCCTATATTAGGGTGGATTGGGCGTTATAGTATGTCTACATCAACATAACTTACTAGAGTTTTTTTTAATGTAGAAGCTGGAATTGTTTAGATCTGGGCTGGGCATCTGGAGATCTCATTGCCGGTCTAACAGTAGGACTTGTTCTCGTCCCCCAGAGTATGTCTTATGCCAAGATTGCGAGCCTGCCACCACAATTTGGTCTTTACTCTTCCTTCGTGGGGGTATTTTGCTACTGCGTAAGTGTTGAGTATCTTTCTCTCTATGATTGTAAAATAAATTAATGCCTCACAGTTTTTCGCAACTTCAAAGGACGTCTCAATCGGCCCAGTGGCAGTTATGTCTCTTGAAACCGAAAAAGTGATTTCTCGGATAATGAAAGTTCATCCTGGTCAATGGGATGCACCCACGATTGCAACGACTCTAGCCTTTGTCTGCGGTTGCATCGTTCTCGGGATGGGTCTCCTACGCCTGGGGTGGATCGTAGAATTTATTCCAGCGCCCGCTGTCAGCGGGTTCATGACAGGTTCAGCTATCAATATCGTTGCAGGACAGGTCCCTGGTCTGTTTGGGATTTCCAATAGGCTTGAGTAAGTCTTTGGATTCTAGAATATTTCCCATGTAACGTGTGCGTGCCTATAGTACGAAGGGCGCCACATACTTGGTCATTATGAACACATTTAAGAACCTACAACACTCCACCTTAGATGCGACTTTTGGAGTGATTGGCCTCTTTTGTAAGTCCTAGAATTCCAAGTGGGCTGTCCTCGGATAGCTCACTTCTAACTTTGAAGCTCTTTATGCTATCAAATGGACATTCGCACATCTCACAAAGCGATACCCGCGCTACGAGAGGCCGTTTTTCTTCATATCTGTAATGCGTAATGCGTTTGTCATGGTCATTCTGACTTTAGCATCGTGGTTGTATTGTCGAAACCGGATAGATAAGAAGGGAAACTACCCCATCTCTATTCTGCAGACGGTTCCTAGGGGTTTCCAGGTTCGAATTCAAATTATTCGAGTTATCGCCATTTTACCGACACCAAACAACCATCTCAATTTAGGCTGTCGGTCCTTTTCACGTAGATCTTCAACTGGTGTCGGCTCTTTCATTTTTGTGGCCACAATCATACTTCTCCTTGAGCACATTTCTATTGCTAAATGTGAGCAACCCCTTTTAAGTTCCCAATTGCCAGTTTCGTTTTTTCTTTCTTTGTCTCATTAACCTATTTTTGACTCATTCCAGCCTTCGGCCGCATCAATGGTTACCGAATCAACCCTGCACAAGAGCTGATAGCTATCGGTGTAGCAAATACCGTTGGAACTTTCTTCCATGCGTACCCAGCGACCGGATCGTTTTCTCGCTCTGCTCTCAAGTCTAAGTCGGGGGTGCGCACTCCGCTCGCAGGACTTGTAACCGGGTTGGTCGTAATCGTTGCCTTATACGGTCTAACGCCTGCGTTCACATGGATACCCACTGCAGGCAAGGACACTATCCCGCATTATTTTTTCCCGCTGTTTACATTTCTTTAACAGGTCTCAGTGCTCTTATCATTCACGCCGTCGCAGATCTCGTCGCCTCACCTGCGCATAGCTTCTCATTTTGGCGCACGAGTCCTCTGGAATTTATCATATTCCTCGCCGCGGTCGTGGTCACTATTTTCACCACAATTGAGATTGGAATATACACAAGTATTGGGGCCAGCATTCTTCTCCTCTTAGTGCGGATTGCGCGCCCAGGGGGATCATTCCTTGGCCGTGTTATTTTACTCAACGAGGGCCGCGGGGAAGCCCGAGATATTTTCGTCCCGCTTATTACTGCGACACCCTCCTCGTCATTGCAACACATCGTGAATCCTGATATTAAGGTTTTTCCTCCTCTTCCAGGTGTTATCATTTATCGATTCGAGGAATCTTTCATTTACCCGAATTCCGGTTACATGACCACTATTCTTGTGGATTATATCAAGGAAACAACGAGGAGAGGCAAGGATTTGACCTCGGTATCATTTTCAGATCGGCGGTGGAACGATCCTGGTCCACACAAGGGCACCGCCGGGGCAGCGACAGGTGCTCAAAAACCAGTATTGAAAGCAGTTGTATTTGACTTGTCTGCAGTTGGCAATTTGGATACCACATCGATACAAAATCTCATCGATGCGAGGTGAGCAAACGCGAGTACAGTTGTTGCTTTGAATTTATATCGATATCTTCAGAAAGGAAGCAGAATTTTGGGCGGATGGCCCCGTGCAATTCCATTTTTCCAATATTCTTAATCCATGGGTCCGGCGCGCGCTTGTCGCAGGTGGCTTCGGCATAACGGACCTGGAGAGGGCACACTTAAGCTTGAAGGAAGTAGCGCCAGCGTTCTCCACTGGCATAGGTTGCTCCGACGATAATGCTAAATCGGATAACTTGGAAGGCTGTCGACAATTTGGTAAAGTTCCTGACGACCTAGAGTCGAGATCGAGCAAGCTTGCTCCAATCCTGAGCATCGAAACCCCGTTCTTTCATTTTGACCTGGTCGGCGCGGTGCGTAGCGCAGAACAAGCGGTCAAGAATGCATAAGCAAGTGTATCGACGTTAGTACCTAATCTACCATAGTGCTGTACCGAGGAAGTGTGTACGTATACGAGACGAGAATTAATAGTGTAATCCCGATGCCTATGCGGGTGTGAATGTATCAATACCGCATGCCATCACAGACACTGACCGTATACAGCCGCAGCTCGCCGTGCTCAGTGTGTCGATTCTACTTGTACTCCGATTCCGGGTCACCTCACAGTTTCAGGGGATAATCATGCTGGCATTGGTCGAATCTACATCGTCTACGCCGTAGCTCCGTCCCGCCCTGTTCCCGCCCCCTAACTTCAAGCATTCAAGTTGGCAGTCACAGAACCAGTAGCCCACTACGCCGCGTCGAAGTGGTGACGGTCTTTCAAGTGCGTAT
This sequence comes from Ramaria rubella, assembly GCA_015039355.1. NCBI lineage: Eukaryota > Fungi > Basidiomycota > Agaricomycetes > Gomphales > Gomphaceae > Ramaria > Ramaria rubella. The sequence continues at coordinate 66,307 of MU134534.1, forward strand.
GTACTAAGTCGACTCGGAAGCACACGCCGCATACATAGTTCAGAAGAGGTGTACTAGTAGTCTGCTGTATTTGGCATTCGGGCTGTACGTATCATCAGTAGAGCTACGTATACAGATAGCCGCCCCTTGCATTGATCTACGTTCAGAATCTAGACAACCTGAGGCTGTGCGTTTAACTTCGACAATCTCGGCTGTGAGCGATTAATGCAACCCATGGCTCAAATTGATCAGTCTCGTTACGTTTTTCCGAGCCTCCCTTCGTCGTACATTCACCAGTAGGTCACAACTGTCAGGAATTTGATTCGCAATGATTGAAGGCTAGATGAAAGTGATCGGTGACAACTGTGCTCCTTGCGATGAGAAGACTAGAACGGTCGATGATTTGTGTATAAAATTACTTGGCTCGAGGATTAATCGATATCTTTCCCCAGTCTGGGTCCTACTGTCATTCACTTCAACATATCGTTCCCCCTTTTCACTCTCTTTATCAATCGTCATGCAGTCCTTTGTCCTTCTCGCTCTCGCTCTGTTGGTCTTTAATGGTACGATTTTTTATTCGAATGTTTATCTTGTCTGAGAAATAGTCCTAGCTTCTGCCGCTGTGACTGGATCACACGTGTCCCTCATGCGAAGACAAGCAGTTCCCAGCGTCGCAGGGGTGTGTTCCTCAACTATGGCTTTCTAGGAGCGTGCTCAGTCTTTGTAGTGCTCGACACAATGCAGTTCCCTTGGTACCACTGAAACAAGCTGTAATCAGTCAAATCCAGATGACCCGCTGGCCTGCACTTGGTACGAGTTGACTGAGCAGGTGATATTTGCACATGACTAATTGTACCTGCGAAGTTCGTCCTCCTTCGCAAGCTCATTGGAATCGTGTTACTCGTGCGCCATTAGCGCAGGGGCCCTTGACGCTACAACAGCGCAGACGGCTCTAACGAGTGAGTCTGGTTAGCTTCATACGCAGGACAGGACAATTACTTGCTTTTACCCTCAAAGGCCTCGCAAGTGCGTGCTCCCAAGGAGGACACCCCTTCAGTGCACCACCTACTGTGCGTTCGGCTCGGACATCTTTCTCGGGAAGGATTGGTGCTGATTTTTCTCCACCAACAGGTCTCTGGAGATAGCGCGTCTTCTGCTAGCGGAGCATCATCCGCTACGGGCAGTGCACCTACTCAAGGAGGAGGCAAAAGTGGCGCCATTGCGATGGGAGCATCATTTGGAATTCTCATGTCTGCTGCTTTGACGGGAGTTGCTGGCCTCATGTTGGTTGTTTGATTTTGATCACATAGTTATTTTGTGATATGTCCCATTAATTAGGCCCAGTCACTGGTGGGGACCTGCTGCGAGATCGCTATTAAATGCATACTTGTTGGACCGCAGAGTCAGAGTAACAGACCGAAAGCGAGGCCACACCAAAAAGCCCTTTGAGCCATCTGATTGGTTCCCCACAATTTGGCGGCACATCCATGGGTCCAGTTGCGTGCTTCCCCACCCCCATCCTCCATTCTCTTGGGCACGGAGAAAGTCCTAGCATGCCTCCCCAACACGGAGTTGTTCGCGATTGGTCAAAGACGCGCCCCGCCAGCTGCTGTACCATCTCGGGCTCCTGTCACTAGGCGAGGCTGGACACAAGAAACAACGTCTCAACGGACGTGACGGCGTGTGCAGAGGTAGCGGAACGCATGGAGAGAGCCAATTGTAGGAATGATGTTGGAGGCCAGGTAGAAATTCGCGGTAAGTTGTATTGTAGATACCGTGTATAGTGCTCCTTTTTTGACAGTAACCCGAGCCCGTGACCAACGGCTATTAGACGTAAGTCAATCAACCACCGCTTCTAATCAAGCAACTAGACCACTGAAATTGCTTCAGCTCAAGTTCAGTTGCAGTCCGGTCGGAAGCGATATGCTGAGTGCCACGCATTGCGATCTAGGATTGAATGGCCAGGGATCCCAGGTAACGGTGTCTGTAGGTACTGTACTGAACAGAATGCCGTGAGCGCTCTATTACTTTGCACAACATGTATGGTTCTTTAATTACATCTATGTACAGGCTATTACAAGTCCCCTCCACATGCCATTCCGTTTTCCCCATCCCCCCGTGTAGGAAATCGTCGTCGGCATCAACGTCTCCAGCGCCGGACGTCGGGATCTACTAGTAGTTCAGGATCAGCACGTAGACAGCGGCGAAGGTTGAATGTCGAAGACATCAACAACTTATCGGGGCACGATCAAGCAAGCCTATTAAGATGACGACTAGGTCGTAAGTTATCTTACATTTTGATAATAGACAGAATTGCGCTGATCCTGGGTACCTTGAAAGTTGGCACAAAGTTCCATGAACGTGTCGCAAACGCTACACCCCACGTTTGTGCGGTGTGCAAGGAGGCAAAACCAGGGACATCGTACACCGTTTTACACAATGAGCAAATGCTGGAACTGTGAAAGATGCTAAAAATTGCCTGAAGGAGGGGCCAAACTATGTGCAGAGCATGAATACAGTGGAGCCAGGATGACCAAGAGAGTGAAATTAATGACTTAGTTGTTGATTATCAGTCAGAAATAAGGCATGACACAGATGAACCTGTGGATGACCTGCAACTGCACCCACAGGTATTTCAATTCCAGATGGGCAGACCGGCACCTGCACAGGTATATTAGCACTGAACTGTAGGCATGCCAAAATTTTCTGACCCAGAAAACCATACAGAAAATCTTCAGAAATGGTTGATTATGCCAATGATTTATCTGGATGGGAAAACAGTGGGAAAACAGAATGTTTGCCAATGATTTTCTGATACCAGGAAATTTTAATAAGATCACTCAGAATAACGTAGGAAATTGGGAGGAAAAACATGGGAAAGGTTAGTGTCAGTCAACAGTGTTATCATCTACAGAGTCCAAATATGTGGGACTGAGTAATGCTGGTCAACATTTATCATGGTTAAGGCTGTTATTTGAAGACATCTGACACACACCTACAGGACCAACAATTATCAATTACAAGAATAGGCAACTATCATTCTTTTGCAGGATCCTCAATTCAGAACACATACCAACCATATCCAAAGGAAGTATCACAATATTCAAGACAATGTAGTTGCTTCTGGAAGGGCAACTGTGCACATACCAACAGTGGATATGGTTGCTGATATATTCACAGAGGCATTACCGAGGGAAAAAACATGGGAAGCTTCTCAATGTGGTGGGACTGCAAGTCTGCAACCATGTGTGAGCGGGTGTCAAGAAATAAGGAGGTGCACTCTATTTGTTACATCATGACTGTATACCCACAGTTGCTGTCCCCTTATCTGAATAAGTTCAGCACCTAAAATTTTCCCCTCAGTTTTTGTTTCAAAAAGACTGAGGTACGTCAATTATCTTTCCAAATGTATTTACATATCTTCTTTTGTTCAGGTAACCTAGTACTAATATCAGTCTTTCTTTCGAACTTTCGTGCAGTTGCTTTGTCATTTGGTGCAGCGGATGTGACAACTACGACGGATGTGTAGCCGCTGAGTCGGTATCACAGGCGCGGATATGTGCGGTCACAGGAACACTAACCTATCGAGACTTTGTCTTGCCATCAGTTATTGTTCAATTGTCAATTTTGTCCTGCAATCCGAAGGCCCACGAACCATTTTGGTGGGCCGGCACTATTATCGTTTTGCTGGGATGGAAACCTGTAGTTCAAATGGAGCCTTGTGGGCGTGCGTCACAAAAGGACGGATTTGTAATGTGGGACGGCCCGGGCCATCCGATCAGCCTGAGTCTAGCTGCTTTCTAAGAAACTCTCGTTTCCCATATCTGTAGTAACATCGACGAGGGCGGCAAATGCACCGCTGTTCTACCTGCGACGTCCCCTCTGAATCATTTTGATGTGGCAGATCAATTTGGGTTCTTAGTCGGCGTGGGATGTCTCCGGACCCTTCTCACTCTGCTATACACACACGCGACTGGCACAAGCCTCAATCGCATGTCATACGCGATGTCTAATGAACGTCAAAGTCACTGGAATAGCACGACGGATCAGTGTACATCGTGCATGGAATTCCCATTAATCTCGAGAGAATATTTTTCAATCGGTTGAGATGCTCTTTGGACTCCAATCTAAGATGTCACTTCGCTACCTATCTTCAAGTTATCAGATGACGTCGACCACGTCTGGACTAGCCTATAAATCCGCTCGCAGCTGCTTTTGATCAAGATCATATTTGTCCCGCGTTTCTCTCCCCCTCCGCTCGCCTTCTCTCCCTTGGTTTTAGTTTATAGTTTATTGCACCCTACTCGGACACTCCTTATACGTGTACGCAACCATGCACACTTCAACCATACTCGTCTTTTCGCTCATGACAATAAATGGTGAGCCATATAGTACACTCGCTCCATCGACCACTGTGAAATAACCATTTATTGGATTCGCAGCCCATGCAGCTGTGACAGGATCACGTGCCCTTCAACTATGGAGGCGACAAGGGGTAGCACTCCCCACAGGCAGTGTCGTAAGTGCTTCCAACGAAGCTCAACACACACAGCGCTTATTGCGGAATTTCAGTGCAACACCGAGTGTGCCGGCGTATCCCCCGCACTCACTTCCTGCGCAGAAGCCCAGGCAACATTGACTGCCGCTCCCACAGGTCCAGTAACATCGTGCAGCTGTGACCCAACCGTCCTATCCGCATTCCAAACGTGCTTCAACTGCGCCGTCGCGAACGGTCTCGACAGTGCTGCCCAAGCACAGACCGGCCTACAAGGTATGTAGCTCCAGCTGTAGCCGTGATGCTCACGTAAGTTGACTTGGGTATGTCTGCCCTCAAAGATATGGAGGCTCAGTGCGGGAGTTCAAGCTCTTTACCGTCGGTGCGCATTGTTTGAGCTTTTTTCGAAATAGAATTTTACCTATTGGCTTACTTTAGATTACGGCTGTTGCTCCGGCGGGAGGGAGTGCCGCAACGAGCGGCGCGACTTCAGCTCCTGCAGCTAGTGGTGCACCGGGAGCCAGTGGTGCAACACCTGCAGCTAGCGGCGCAACACCTGCAGCTAGCGGCGCGACACCCGGAGCCAGCGGTGCGACACCCGCAGCTAGTGGTGCAAGCTCAGGCGCACCTTCGGCGAGTGCTGGAGCACCCACAGCGAGCAATGGCGCACCTGCACCCGCCAAAAGCGCAAATCCCAACGGTGCGGAGTCGTCTCGCGTTGGGAAGTCGATATTTGCCATTACGCTCTTGGCCATGGCCTGTTCCGTCCTTTAGATTTACATCACCAGTATGGTTTACCTATGGACGGGGGCGCACGGGAGCGCCAGAGCTTTCTATCATTTTGCTAGTTGGTTATTTGCTTCAAATCTGCGACCACGATGGTACCGTTGTAGAACAGCGGGTTGAATAAAATGTTCTAGCTTTTATAAATAGGATAATGAATAGCATGAAGTTGTTCAACGGAAATTTCATGGATAACAGGAAAAACTAGAAAGGATAGAAATGTCGTGGTTCGAGTTCTTCTATGTTTTGGGCTCAGTGTTCCACGAGTGCAATGAGAAGAGGTATTTAGGACGACTGTTTCCTTTAAGTTAAATATCAATAGCATCCCACACTCCCCGAACCCCGCCCCCTCTAAACGAAAGGAAAGAAGGCACGGAAGGCGTCGAAGGGTGCTGTACGAGAATCGAACGTGGCGTTGAAGGAGAATTGGTCTCGATCTCAATATTCGCGGGTGATAAGTTCGAGCGGATAGAGTCTAATGACTACGTAGGGAATCCAAAGCGCACCCAGGAGGAGGAGGGAGTCAATGTGAGAATGGAGATAACCTTCGATTGATGTCTTGAATAAGAGAGGGCTCTGGAGGGTTGAATTCATTGGGATCCGGGACAACCGTTTGAATTCAATCTAAGAACAGGAAAATTTTGACACAGGAACACAAATGACGCAAAAGGTCTGACGAACATTCTGTGTAATTGAGGGTACGGTGTAGAGAAAATGGGGATTTACGTAGGGGAAGGGCAAGAAAATAACCCAATACCGATTGGTATACAGGTGTTAAGATTTGCAGAGAAAAATTGCGCTTTTCTTCTTCCCGGCTTCAGGATTTCTATGTGGCATGCAGGCGCCAGACAGATAAACTGGGGTCGAGAGATTCCAGATCTTGTGTTTGAACCTGAAGCTCTGAAGACCAAGAAAAATGAAAAAGGGATGGCCTTGGATTCCATGTGAGAGTTCATACACATGACATAGAAATCAGAATGCCATACAATGTAGATATAAATGATTGGCTAGCGCCTCTATTATGATGACTCGCCCAGCTTGGTAACTTCGACTGATGAAGTCAGACTTGGATTGAGGCTGGGTCGAGTTCATACTTATTTTCTTTATGCACGTGAGGAGGGCATGTATTACGTCTCGAGAAGGAATCTTGAAGCGAAGCCTCGAGGAAATGTTGCATAACTACGGAGAAAATGCATCGATCCAACGATTAAGGACACTGATTGTTTTCAATTAGTGAATAATTTTTCTTGGGTGAAATATAAAATCCTACCACTCGCTTTGCTGTATTAATTCTTATCACAGGACAAGGGTATGTATGATGGTCTTATCAGGGGGCGCGGAGATGAAAGAACGAGGAAAGAGGAAAGGAGCTTGGGGCAGGAAAGGGGAGGAGAAGAGAATTCATGTCGAAGGTGTAAGTAGCTGAATTTGAGTGAAAGGTGAGAGCGTTCTGAGCAACCTGGACAATGGACATGGGTCATCTTCTGGGTACTTTTCCTTTAGATCTTAGTGTGTTAACTGTTGACACGTAGTGTACAAAGTCAGGACAAACTTTGAAAATATCTGAGGTTCGAAGACGAAGAAATATGGAATTGTTAATTCATTTCTGATTAAAAGAGCAAAAAGACGCAGGGAGTTATCATGTAAAAAGGCATTTCCTCAGACTAGCTGAACCTGTCGACGTTGATTTTCATTTATAGTCAGCACTCCTTGCATACGCGTCTTTCGATTATATGAGAGGATGGTTGTAACCCTTCGCTATGCGAGCTTGGGAGGAAATGAGATGGGAAGCCTGATGTTCAGAGGAAGGGACGCCAATGACTCGGAGAATGTGGTGTGAGTCCCAGTTCGCGGGGGATGGTGACCTGCAATGTTTGTGACTGTAATTAACATTCGGTGTACGGGTTCTAGGAAGTGATGCGTGCAGCGGGCCTCTGTTTAATAGCACACCCTCAAGGAGTGTTAAGTTTGGAACTTGGTCCCCTGGCCCGAATTAACTGGTCCGGACTTCAGTTTAGGGTACTCGTGTGCACGTGAGAGAGAGGGGACAGGGAGGGTGGATTATCTTCGGGACAATTTTTTTCAATACCATGTCAGTTACAGTTAAATTAAATTCGTTTGAGGGTAACTACCAATATGACGCGAGAGAGCCAAGACTTCTGCTTCTGCGCATGGGTGTTGGAACAGAGGAGTAATGGAAGAGAATCTCAAGGATGTGCGATGAGAGCTCAACGTGTTGCGTCCTGGGTAGAAGATCCTAAGCAAGGCATACTCCAAGTAAAGAGTCTAGTTCCATCCAGAGCGCGGTGCCGTTTTCAGGTTGACAGATGAAGTATAAATTCACCTAGGGTGACAATGACACCGAGAAGAGATATTCGCGCAGGTTTGTGAAATGTGGTGAGAAGAGTAGACAAGAAGAGGGTAAGGAAGGGAAAGGGAAAGAAGCCACGGAGACATCGAGGGTACACTCCGTAGAGCTGGAACGAGGGGAACGAGACATTGAATAATCTTGACACTCTTCTGAGTCTGGGACTCGGGCTCGGACTCGGACTCGACTCAACGGCACATGTGCCGACGTCGTGCTTACGAATTCAAGGCAGCTGAGGCGTATGCGTACATACCCAAGTATCTAAGTGTGCTCTCTGAGAAAGAATTAGTCTTCGTATGCATAGGTTTTCAGCCACGAAGAACCAAACCCGGTCGAAGGAGAAGTCCTAAGTAGACGCCTTCTTTCGACAGGTGGTGGACGCGGTGCTATTAAAAAAGGTTTTGTTTCGCAGAAGAAGCAGGGTGGGATGTCGCCCCAAGATGGGAGACGCGTCACAAAGTGTGGAGAACGCGCGAGCTTGATGCAGAATCTATGCGATTTGGCTCTTGCGTGGCTTTCATTTTTTGCCGTAGAGGGAGGAGGTTGTTCAGCGATCTTATTAAATTGCAATACACTCGCTTTGCGCAAATTACATTGTGAAAACCACATCCTTCAGGGAGGAGTGAGGAAGTGGAAATAGATTTAGGGCTGAGGGCGATCGATACGTCATCCGTAATGCGAATTCACCAGGCAGGAAAATATGGACGAAGAGGGTGCGTCCGATCTCAGTTTCCCAGTCTTTAGAAGAAAGTGGGCCCAGAAGGAACGTCGTGCGCCTGGAGGGCGGGTTTTAGATAAGAACTGACTTGTTCCAAACACGTGTGGCCACAGGAGACATCGGGGAAGGCAGTGAGGGCAGGGAGTAGGAGTTTAACTCCGGACACATTACAGGTAATCGGACCAAGATAGTGTTGGCGTGCCAGGTTCGTTATTCATGTGCTGTTTTATTAGCGCTTCTGGGGAACAGCGATTGATCACAAGAAGGGGCCAGAATGCATCTCTAGATACAGCAGTGAATACCTCCTTTGGATTGGGTGCTGTTCATCAGGGGGGGCGACTGGTTCTCAAGATGCCTCGCCTTGCACGATCTCATGTCATCGATTTCGGTTTTGGTATCCGCGTCTTCCAATTTGCGCGCTGATGCCAACGTACGTAGGGCGCCTGTTCGAACTTGCTTCTCCTTCTCAGGCGCCAATTTAAAAGGAAGAGAGGGTATACACCTGTATACACACTGGTCCGGGAAGATGGTGCCATATTCACATAGAGCATACTTCGACTTCTCGAGCTGGCAGGAAACTTCGGGATTCGAAGCGCTCACTGCTTCTCTGAGCCGCCAATTACCACACAGGAGACAGCAACGCGTCTCTGGGAACGATCGAGCACAGGTACGACGTACACATGATCGAGTATGGGTAGACGTTCCCCGACATTGAATATGAATCCCGCTGTGTGTGCGCTTCTGCTTCGTTTCATTTGCGGATATAGATAAAGTAATCGGGTGCCTGGTGACTCGGAGCATCCGATGTCCTTCTGCGTTGGATGTGCGTCTCTGTGTTTCTCGACGCGCCCGGATCCTCTGCCACAGAGAACGCTTCCCAAAAACGCACGCATCTGGAGAAACGCACTCACAGTCGCAGGCCGACAAGATGCTACACCAGGATTTCTTGAACTTCGACTTCCATTACGCACTGCGCACCCGCATTCGGATCTCAGGTGGCCCCTCCGGTATGGATTCATTAATTAATTATTGAACCATTGACATATACCGAGCCCAGCGCATAGTGAATCATGGGAAATCCGGACGCCCGTGCGGGCGCGGGCGGGAGGCTGAGCATTCAGTGAGACCAAGACGGTGTTCTCAGAGCGTATCGCTTGCAAACCTGGTTACCAGGTCCATTGTTGTGTCCCAGAGCGCGAGCTGATAGAGCCAGAGAGACGGTGCCGTGAACCGGAGAATCCAGAGGGCGCAAGACGATCGGGGCTGAAGAGCCGAGGAGCCTGAAGGAAGCCTAGGCATTTAATACATCGCGATGTAGAGGCTCGTACCGTCCATGCCGTGGAATAATGAAATCCAAACCGATCCACCACCGCCGACCGGTTGTATGATACCTAAGAACTAGACTTCAAGCTTCAAACCCCATAGCTTAGTCCGAGATCCGATTCAGAAGTCCGGGACATGGGTATGTACCAGAGTGCTCCGGGTCGAAATTAAATGAAAGATCGACTTCCATTACGCTTCTTTTTGTTACTATGATATTTATTGTAGTAACACTTTACCTTACATCGAAGTCTGAGGCAAACGCTCGTGAACGCCAACCTGTCAAGGAAGGGCGAAGTCAAAGGCGAAAGTGATATCGAAGGACCTCGGTGATGATGGTTGTTGTAGTGGTTGGCGTTGAACTGAGCTGAGCTTCAAGTTTAAATTCTTCTTGTTGGCCGATTCACTTGAAGCCCACTCCTGGTTCCTCGCAAGGAGCTGACTCGGAGAATTGTGTCAAATTTACTGGAGGTTGCATCACAAAATTCGAAGTTCTTCGCTGTCTTTATGGACCAAAGGCAGAATTAGAGTCAGGTCTAAGGGCTATATGAATGAGCCGTTTCAAGCCAAACTTTCAATTCAACGTCTATGACATCCATTGTCGAAAGCGCTTTCGTAAAGTTTCGTTCCGGATTGAGAACCCCAGCTGTCGCGCTGGGGGAATATGTACACTTTACTCAATAAATTTAGTAAAGATAATGGCCCGGACTAGAATACCACTGGCAATGCCTATTTGAAAGAGTCGTAGGTATACATAGCCGCATGCGGCTGCGTTCAAGGATCTATAAATGAAGCGAACATACGACCTCCTTTTCAGATAGCTGTAGCATCTCAGTGGCGGCAAAAGATTCTCAATTTGCATTCAGTGTTCTGTGCTCCATATTCGTTTGCGTTTTTTTTTTGGCGTTGATAGCCTATAGGTGGGAGTGGGTGCAGATGAAATAGTGTCGATGATTCATATGTATTCATATTGAATGGAAACCGACGCAAGTGAACTTGGAGGGTAGACACCGGTAGATTATAATCGATTGCATAAGCCAGCATGTCGCTGAACTTCGAAGGGGGTTATTAGTGAAGAGGGTGTAGAATGTATATGAGTGAGTACTCCAGAATGCTGGATACTGAGTTATACCGACCAATGTAACATCTGAAGGTGACTTCGATCACGTCCAAGTCTAATGCAACGTATACTAGCTCCAGCGTGTGGAGCTCAGAATGTAAATGGGACCGCGTGAGTTACATAAATAAATAAATCCAAACTTGAAACTTTGTATTCCTATTCTTAGATCAAGTTTCACTTCGCTTCATGCGCAACTGGGTGATCCTTGCCGGCTGTAACACTCTACTCCAGCCTTCCACCGATCAAAGTATGACCTGCCACGGGTGAGCGAGGGGGGCAGGGTATACATACGTTGATTGCAGAAGCTGAGGCCAATTCGAAGCTCAGGGCGCGACCTTTCAAGGGTTGAAGGGGATTCGGCCAGAATGATTCAATGATGAGGGGTGAGAGAGCTGCCATAATAGGTTAAGGAATATTTATACACACGGACCATCTGTAGCACTACTGGCACTCATTTCGACAAGTCGAGCGTCTTGTGTGCAGAAATCGTCAGTTGAAACTTAATAGAGAGCCTGGAAGGCACCTGAAGGGGATTCATGTGGAAGGTGTACTTGTGAAGTTGGGCGGGGCTGGAGGAGGCGCCGTTGTCAGAGTGCCTGACTGCGTCTTCGTGTGCCTGCCATTTCCGATTCATGAAGACCGAGATGAAAGTTGATGAAAGTGGAGTCGGGTATCCCCGCATTTCGATGAACTATGAAATGGAATGCATCGGTATATACGAATGAATAGAGGACGGATCTGAGTAAGGAAAGGGCTGGGAAGAGCCCGAGGAGGTGGTTCAAGTTGTTTCAGACATAGTCAATGTCGCAGGCTACGTAGAAGAGTTGGTGGATATAGTTGTGTATGGGAGGATGTGCCCGGAATAGTGGTAACTTGAAGGCAGAGGTGTGTTTAATGTATTCGCGTGCGGAGGCTTCGGCGTATTGCGTTTGGGTGGAACGAAGCGGTGACGGTGACGGGATTCAAGGAATGGTTAATGGCTATTAGGAGGAGGCGACAGCAGTGATAGGATTAGAGTACAAGGTGACCTGAGAAGAGTATTGTTGCGGGGATAAGAGCGTGGGTGCCGCATGGGAAGGCTGGTACCATGGCCCCAGGCAGTAGTGTCTTCATTCATGCGCGATAACGCGTTTAAACAATCATATAAGTCTTTGCACGAGCATTGGCTGCCTTGATAATGATTCTAAGTTAAAATAGAGTCATGTACTCAAGCCTCAAGAAGCAGGTATGAGAATGCAAGATTATTATTCCCGGAGCCCGTGCATTTCGAATAATTCTTAAAATTGGGAGAGAATCCACGTGCATGTTCCCAGGGTGACTGGTAGCTGCTGAAGGACTCGAACTGTTTGGTCACGGTGAGCCGATGAGCGGTGAGTATAGAGACGAAGCAGGGTAACGTTGGTGCGAGTGTCCGGTTGGCATCGGGCGCTGAAATCACCTCTCGGAACAGTGAGAGAGTGAGGGAGTAGCATGTGGTGCAGCTGACGCAACTGGGTGGCGTGTTATGCTTCAACTGTCTCCAACTTTCGATAAGAAGCGTGAGTATAACATCCCCGACGATCATAATCATATGCGGAAGAAACCTGTCAGTCCCGAAAATCCGTGGACGCGCCATAATATGTACTCTATTATTTAATTTAAGTTTGGGACAGGGAGCCAGAAAAAAGGTCGACAAGCATTTCCCCTTTCAAATCTTTGGTCACCGTTATGGGCTACTCTTTATTGCTGTCTTGAGATCATAATGATGATATTACCTGAACGGGGGAGACTTGCTATTGCTGTAAATTAGGGGTGCTAAGGTTTCTAGCGAAATTGGATACCGCATAAATGAAAGACCGAAATTGTGGTGACCTCACTGAGGGAACATCTGAATTTATTCATCTATTATTCGAAAAAATCGACTGAGAAACGCACCATGCGGAAAAATCTGTGTTTGAACTGAATGGTTGAACGAAAATTTGGGAGAGCTAGAATGAAGAGCCCTAAGACAACCCTAAGATGGATTAGAAGGTGAGCCTGTGAGAGGGATGAGGGAGCGTGAATGATGCATGAATAAAGGGGAGCGATGTGGGATCAGAATGGTTGGTGGAAACGATAAGACCGAACAACACCGAACAGGAGGTGACTCATTGACTCACTGATCATCAGGTCTCCGGATGTAGTCGGCCTCGAAACGGATGCATTTTCTGAATACAAGTGGCGGACGACCTGGGGAAGACAGATCTACCTATCCAGGAAGGTCATGTCGGGAGTACTCAGTTGTCTGAAGACCTGACATTCAATTTCGAACTTGAACAACCTCGGAGGTGTGTATAATCTTGTGTAACAGTGTGAAGCCAGCACTGCTGGCATGGATACATACCGATACGCACAAGGTACGTATTGCTTCCACGCAGCGTATGAGAGCGTAATGTATACGTATGTCCGGGCTGAAACCAAATCCGACCGCAAGTCCGAGACGTGGGAAGGAGCCGGGCCCGAACCTCGTTAGTCCGTCTGTTCCAGAGAGAACCAATCTCAATCCTCCACTTCTGGCCGCTTCGGATAATACAATCGGGGTTTCTGCTGGAAGATGCTGGATCACGCACAAAAACGGGGAGGCCAAGGAGCCTGGGACGGCCCGTTGAAGCCCCGTTGAGCAGTCGTCGTGTCACATACGAAAGCGAAGTTGAGATCGAGAGGAAACACGGACATCATTGTGTGCATAGGTACCTATGTATGTGCTACCCTTCAACTTGACGCGGCTGTGTGGACGCATCAGGTGACAATAATTTTGTTTGCTCCTGCGAGTGGGCTGTGAGTACTTGATCTGAGCTCCTTGACCTAACTAACTTTCGCAACATCCATCATCGGTGCCACAGCACTGTGTTTTGCTTCCGTTCCTCTGTGATACACCATGCTGGCAAATTCGGAGGTGTTGAATCGAATCTTGCCCTCCTCCTCCCTCCAGTCTTCACCGTGACCTCCCCCCCAGTCTTCACCCTTCCTTTCCCCCAATCCCCCCTTCTCGCACGCCCTCTCCGTAATTCCTGCCAACGCCGTACCCGTAAATCACGGATCATCACATCCGGCTAAACTGTAGCTCACGCACCTCTGAGATGGTACTTGTGATCTATATCTCAAATTTGGAGCCGGATATGATCATAAATGCAAACATGGTAAGGCAACATGGAACACCTTGCAACAACCGTGTGCGTTAATTCCCTGACCGTAATCCCCGGCCGGCATGGCGCCGTCAACATCCACCCCGTCGTGGAAGGATAGGGAAGGATTCCCTCCGCGATCGGAGTCTCCGAGTAGCTCCGAGTTCATCTCCGAATGCAAACATCAGGGGCTCCATGTCCCCATTAGTTGTGAATATTAAAGTTGACAAGCTACGTTCCCGACGCTGCTTCCGAACACGCGCACGTGCCTGGCTCGGCCGCGTCTGTATCCATGGTCCGTGATCTGTAGGCAGGTAGCCTGCCGACGGTGATTCAACGACGTACTCCATCAGCCTACACCGCGGATGCGTAGTTAGAAGCCGACGCGCGAATGCTAATATACCACTAGCACTAGAACAACTTAGACTACTCTCAGACCATCCAAATCCGAAATGCGTAATAGGAGGTCGACAGGAGTGTAATATCATCTCCGCGGTAGTGGTAGTAGACACGCGGAACATTCCCAAGGCTTTCGTCCGAGGTATACTGCAGCGCAACTTCTTTCTAACGCCAAATCGTAACATACTTAGAATTGCAATTCAACTGTGTACCTTCAGCGTCCGCTGAGCTATATCGCAACCACACTCTTCTGCAATACATACCCACAATCCAATCCAAGGATAGACATGGATACTTGCACGCGAGCGGAGACACGGACAAGCGGTCGGTCGATCGATCGATCGACTTGGATGTGCCTTTAAATTGGTATCAATCAGATGGATCGCTGGCGGTTAGTCCAGGCTCGCATCCGGGTCAAGCTTCGGATTGGAAGGTCGGGTGCGGTGTATGGGAGCTACTCATAGCCGATCACTCCTAGCGAGAGAGCTCCCCTTGGTCCGCAGATGTAACTGGGCATGCTGGTCATACAACGCATAATATCCTCCCAGCCCTGCTTCTGCAGTCCATGTGTTGACACCCAAGACTGGATGACTATCCATAGCCCTATTTTCCTAAATTCTTAATCTTAAATGTTTCTGAGGTTTGTTCTGAGTGCTAGCCAATGAGTGACAGTAAAGTGTTTTAAAAGTCCACTGGGACAATTTGTGAGTCTTAAATAATGTTGCCACAGCTAACAGCCTTAATGGCTAGCTGAGCTATGGGTACAGCTATGAAATATGGGTCCAAAACCCAGGGCTGCAGCTAGCTGCGGTTTTGGGTGGATGTAAGGGGAGTGTTATGGGCCAGATCGGATGTGAAGGTCGGATTTGGTCAGAACTCACCTTGACCAAAATCAGAAGTTGCAATATTTGGAAATGCATGGAATATCAGATGACTTGGAAGTTGGAGATCTGAAGACTGATCTATATGGGCATTGGCTTCAACTTATGGGTTGCACCCTCTTGGATTTCTAGTGCCCTGGTATTTCAGACTGAAGACTGGACGAAATTATCGGGGTTCCGATGGTCAGGTCTATTTGGAAGGATCAGTGACAAATAATACATTAAGACTTATCGGAGATGAGCAGGAGGTTTCGGGTATTTGGAGTCAGAATAGCCAATGCGGAAGGAGATAGGGTTAACGATAAATGAATATCAAGTAAGGGTTTAGCGTTACAGAAAAGCAAGTGTAATCAAAGAGAGGTTTTTGGAATGTCGGATAAGTTGGGGTCAGAATAATCGGAATACTGAATAAAGTCGAAGGCCTTATTGCAGGTAGAAGTTGGAGCAATAAAGTGTAATAAAAGGTATAAAGATATAGGGTAGACAAGATATATCAGGTGTGCAGGATATCGCGGGTTATATCAAGATAATGAGATGAAGTATGAGATATATAATGAGATGTGTAAGAGAGATATAAGAGATATACAAGCTGAAGAAGCTTGAGGAAGAGAAAGCGTATTTAAAGGAACATGCAGAATTCTGAAATCAGAAACAGAAAGATAAGGGTGCATGATACAAAGTTCCGGAGTTGAAGCAAATACGGAAATCGAGATAAGATGTATGGGGATAATATCAAAATAGAATTGTGACTAAGAATAATAAATGGGGACATGTCGGAAATAAGTGGAAAAGGGCTTATCAGGATACAGAAAACGTCGGAATAATGCAAGTCAGATCTGGGATCTAACAGGGAGCACTTTTCTGCCATACACTAACACTGCCATGAGCGTTTCCAGAGTTCTCGTCATGTCTCCCTTTCATCTGACGTATTCTTTCCAGTCTTTCCTTATCCTCTTTTATGCGTATACAGTTTTTGGGACCTAGCTGAAACCCACCCTGTTCATCTCCTTCATACTTAGATTTGTGACTGTCCTCAGTCATTTCTTTGATAACGAGAGGTTGCATCTCCCCAGGGCTTTATTTGGGTCGCTCACAAGCATCTTTCCTTTGTCAGGACTTAAACCATGGTGCTAGTTCGTGAGAGTTCTTGTTCAATGTTGGAACCTATAGATCTCAGTCAAGTCCTGACCTACTATTCCCACCATGATTCTAATGGTGTTGTTGATTCAAAAGAATGAGGGGCCAAGCACCTCCTGGTCAATCTTCCAGGGGTCAAGCTTACTGCACCTGCTAAGAAGGCAATCAACTGAGCCAAGGTAAAAACAATTGTGCACTTAGCTAAATATTATCTTCAGTCCCCTTTTTTGTTTCTTTGTAGAGGCAGTATAAGTTAGCCTCTATTTGTTTGAGGAGGAAATTATGGTTTCCCAGCACCCTCTATCCTTTGTTGAATGAAGATGATGGTGAGCCTTGGTTTGACCCTAGTGAATCCGATTGTTTGAGTATCATGTTCAGTGATGATGAAGTCCCGGGAGTCCTTGGTACCTCAGCTCTTCAGTGTAGCCTTCCCTCCACTCCTCATTGGCATCTTCCCATCGCTCCTTCTTTGGTGGTGGATAGCTCTTTGGTCCTCCCCCAAACTAGGCCTACATCCAGTTGACTTGTCATTTCCTCGACCTATCATTCAGTGGAGAGATCTCTCCCAGCTCCCCTTGCTACTGATTTCTTTTCAGCCACTGGGGGTCAGCATATGACCTGTGCTTCCCCTAATGTAGGAGACATCTAGGTTCAGTCTACCCTTCCTTTTTCCATCACGAGTCACCTGATGTCTAAGGCTGGTGCCAAAATCAGTGTGAAGTGAACACTTGTCAGTCCTTCAAAAAAGTCTAAGGTCATTGCAAGCGACACTCGTGACTACCCCCCAGCCCCTCCAGCTCTTCTGGAACTTATGCAATCAGGCTGAAATGATGAAAAGATAGATTTGGGCCCTCAGCTCCCCAACAGATTTGCCCTCATGAAGGCTGGTTGCGACAATGTATTGACTGGTTTTTGTCCTGGTTTCACCCCTGGTGATCATGATGAGTGCTCTTTGTGTCATGGTCACAGTGAGGAGTGTCATTCTCAATGGAATGCTACCCATCCTTGGCAGATGGCTTGTATTAAGTGCGGGATGCAGTCTCTTAAGTGTAGCCATACCAAGCCCTTCCGATGCAAAGTTCCTCTCAAGCCTTTGATTATGGATCCTCCTGTTACTTGGGGTTGTCCTATTGTCACCTCATTATCCGAGACACCTGTCTCTAAGCTGACTGTTAGGCAGAAGAAGATTGCCCTTGAGGCTGTGTCTTTGAAGTGATTTAGGAAAGAAGGTGTGTACCGAGGTATATTTTGTTCTTTTGGGTTGCTCATGACCTTTGTGTATCTCCTTAAAACAGCTGCTCATGCTCTGATGGGCCATCCTTCCAAAATCCCTCAGCATGATTCTTCTCCTCTCAATCAGTTCAAATCCGACCAGCCTAAAACCGAGACACATGCTCCTGAGGTAGACAATCATGCTGGGGAGTCTCTCCCATCTTTGGAATACATGCAAAGTTTAGTGGATATTTCACAGCTTTCTTGTGTCCCCCTTGGTTCTCCCTCTTCCAGTTGGCCTTGGTCTTCCCTCCCC
This sequence comes from Ramaria rubella, assembly GCA_015039355.1. Lineage (NCBI taxonomy): Eukaryota > Fungi > Basidiomycota > Agaricomycetes > Gomphales > Gomphaceae > Ramaria > Ramaria rubella. Next base: position 84,178 of record MU134534.1, read on the forward strand.
TCTGAAACTCGTACTTTGGAAGTGTTTTCATAACTTTGAGGCATTCTATGGACCAACGTCATAGGGATATGTCTTTTCTGGATTGGCAGCTGAGTGGGGCTTGGGACCTTGTTCATCTGCTTGAATCCAAACAGCATTGCCTCCATCTAGAAGTTGATCTCGAGGAAAATGTCCTTCTGGGTCTACAACAGGGTTTGGCGGTGATTGCTAACTGTGGTTGCAACCAAGGTGAAGATCCTTAGATTCTTAGTCATTCTGGATCACATGGTGAGATTCATGGATTATGGGTTGCGTTAGGTGGACCAATTGATGATTTCCCCCTCCTTCCTAGTTCCCTTGAACACTGTGGCAATGGAGAGGTGCCAAATGATAGGATAGAAAGTGGTTCCTAGTCTTTCTTCTGATGTGACAATGAGAGAAAATTAGGTCCTGATGATATGAAGTCTTTGTTATTCTTCAGTCCCAATATACTTGTGAATATATATATATATAATAATAAAAAACTCAGCAAGTATATTTCTTGAAATCACCCACTTCTGTATGACCCCATCCTCGGTATATGCAATACACCATAGGTAGCGAGAGGTGGCAGGAGACGACCTTATATAGACCTTGTACTGGGTTCCCAGTTGTCAGTGCTCAAGTAAGATACCTTGAATCCCCTTTGGAGACAGTTGAGAGGTGCTTGTGAGGGTTTCTGAGTTCCATAGTCTCCTCAGAATCTTGGGCTAGAGAACCCCCTCCAAATTTTTTGATCAAGACCTTTTCAATTACTAGAAGCAGGAGGTCCTTTTAGAGTTGCACCAAAGATGAAGAACAGAACAATCACGTGACAGCATAAACACCATTTCATCCTCTTCTGAACACACTATAATAATTTATTGGATTTTGGAAATGATCAATGTGGGATTTGATTTGGAGCTCACGTGTCACATATAAGCCCCATGATATGATATTCATAATAAAAGTATGTCTATTCTCTATGACACCATTACTTTTATTTATTTATTCTACAGATTTAGTTTATTATTCAAAACATAGCTGTAGATGTGAATAAGGACACATGCAAGAAATATAACATATCTTTTTGGTCTCTGCCACTTTGCTGTAGGTGAGAAAAAATGTTATATTTTCCAGAAAGCAATCCAGCATGTTGATTTGAGATGTGATTCTCATTCTAGCTAGCTATTGTTGTTTTCTGACACCATGTGGTTGAAGTGGAACTATGCAAGCACACATGCATGCAATAGGAACAACCATCAACACATAATTCCAACACAAATATTCTTCTGTTTTAAAAAGCACGAGGAAATGGTTCAATTACAAAGTGCTGAGAATGGTCCAATTTGCTTTGAAAGTAAACCAACTGAAGAAATTGACCTTCCATCCAGCTTCAAAGTCACCCCATTACACTCCTCTTGGCCCCCTTCCCACCACCTTCAACTCCCAATCCATTGGTTTTCACAATTTCTAATGAAAGTTGATCCTTTTATACTTTCACTCACAAATGGGACACATAGTGCTGCTTTCGCCGCAAAGTTTTCCTGCTACATTGCAAAGGTAAATATGAAAAAAAAAACCTGGTAGAAAAGAACACTTACTAGCACTACAGTACTGAGATCTCTCCTTAGGGCTGCTTCCAGTAGATGGGACACCACCTTGGCCTTTATTCTTCCTCCCAACTCCCTATTTCCTCTCTTGTTCATCCCCCAACTTCACATAGCCATGTCACTTGCTGAGAATTTTACGCAATAGGGACATGGTTTGGTGTTAGCAAGCTTGAAGCTTGTTTGTAATGTGCTGGTAAGTTTGTTGGTGATGTGCTGGTGTGCACTGATAGGTGAAAATTGCACTGAGCATGAGAGTGTGCACAAATGAAGCACCACAACACACTGCATGCCTTAGTACTGGACTAGCACATCCCTAATTATACAGAAAATTAGTAAAGGTGCGTGAAACATCATTTCAAACTGACCTATTTGTTTGTTGTGCCAAGACTTAGGACACAATTGTGGTTGTGAACAATAGGCCTCACATGGAGCTGGATTGCTCTCATGGGATGTAGAGGGCCTATGATGGCACAATAACAATAGCAGTAGCTAAAGATAATGTACATCTAATGTGGGCTACAATATCATTTCACTGCAATATTCCCAGCAATATTTCACCTGAATCCCTGGGGAGAATGGTAAAATTTCAAAAAAAAAAATTGGAGCCATTCTAGATTTGAATGTACTAATTATATTCAGTAAAAGTATGTATAAAAAAAAAATGAAGTCTATATCTTGAGATTTTGTCAAGCTACAACAGATGCATCATGCAAGGTCAATGGCCCAGACAGAATCAAAACTAAGAAGTGCCTTATGTAATGAAAAGTGCTGTAAGACATCCCACAAGTACGTACATACCTCAATTCTGAATTTCTAAAGTGACAGGTGCTGATGGCTCATCCCAATCTGGCATCAAACAGTCCACTAGTATGGTTTGTGGCCACCCTCCCTCCCTTTCCCCTCCACACATCCTTCCCTCCCTGTCTCTATGGCCATAAAACACATCTATTGCCTGAACATAATGATGAGGCCCAAAGTTTGATTCCAAATAGATACATACTAAGCAGATATTTGACTGTGGCAGTGCAAGCAAGTCTTTGTTGTGCATTTGTGTTGCAGTTGCAATATCTTAAGGGTACAGTTCATTGCCTCCACCTTGGATGTTTGGCAGGTGATATGTCATAGCTATATTGCTAGCTGAGCAGGACCAGATATTGTTGGATTCAGTCCAGTTTGAACTGTTCCAAAGTGGTTCAGTCCAAGTTCCAGTTCATGGACTGGGTACTGAATTAAATTGCAAGCTGAGTCCTGACTCATGTGTTGGGATGCAGGAGCAGGGTGAATGAAAAAGAGGGATAGTGGTTGTGTGCAAGAATAGCAGGGCCACAATGGATGTATATATGTGGCAAATGAGGGAGGGGTGGTGGTTGAGGGCAAGTGCCAAGAAGAGATGAGATGCGACAGCTTTATATATCTGAGTGATGCTTTGGTCTTGTTTGCCATTCACGTGACTTTTTACTAGTGGTTTGAGTAGTTTGAACTGGTTCAGACTGAGTTCAAACCAGTTCAGAAGGTATGTCTACATGCTAATGCTACTACTGTTGCTTGGTGGCTGAAGTGGTAGGGGAGTGATGAGTGCATTGGGTGTGCACTTGTACTGCCTGGCACCTGGCATTACTGTTGCAGCAACAGTGTTGGTGGACACTGGCAGCAGTGTGGTAGGTACATCTGGCCCCCACTGCTGCTGGCTGACAACTGCCTACCATGTCAGTGCAATGATGATGGGGTGGTGACCTTATTTCCCCACACAGTCATGACATGTCAGTTCACGCTCACACACCTTCAATCATGCTCTCCACCACAATGCCATCACCCAATGATGTACCGAGTGCCTGCAGCTGCTGCTAAGTTGCTGAGGTCATGTCCATGCCTGTTTGTGTTCATTGCTGTAACAATGCTGTTCATTGTTTGATTGCTCGAGATGTGTAAAGTTGTCAATGAGTAAATAGTAAAAGATGTAAGAACCATAAGTCTTAATAGGAGTAATTGGTAAATTTATACTAGGATTACAATTATGCCTGTTTATTAGGATCAGAACATTTTAGTAGGGTTGATTTGATTTGCTTTTGTCCCAGTGACCATGTGACTCCAGTTCAGTTCATGTTCATTAAGGCATCCCAAGAGTACATACCTGTACCTTCAGACACTATATCTGCCATTATTTGAGTCACCAAAAGCCATACCCATACTCTATTTTTTACATGTACCCACATATTTTTCATGGGTGTACCTGTACTCCTACCCTATCTGTAAATGTTTGACCCAATCTCCTTTTTTTTAAGTTTTGGTTTGGCATTGGCTGGTAAGGTGTCATATGTACACTCTGCAGCAGCCAAACAGTCCTTGATGATGAGAATTGCACCTTGTGTTCCTTTGACTCTGCATTGATAGCCTCGAATCTTCATCTGTTTCTGTTTCATTAGTGACTAAGGGCCTCAGGGCTGAAAGGAGCAAGTCTGGGTGTACCTCAATCAATGAGTTCTTAGATTTTCCAGACTCATACATGGAGAAACCAAGCTGAATCATGCCATCTTCATCTCTCTCTCTCTATTCGACTTCTTCAATGCTTGCATGTGTGGGTGGACCTCATTGCCTTTTTTTTAGGCTCTCATTGTTTTGTGTGGGCAGCTTGTGCAGATGGTGCTGTGATGCTGTTTGATCATGGCTTAAAGTGTGCTGAAAAAGGTAGTCTGTGATGGTAGGGAGGCAATCTGCATCATGGTTGAATTACCAAACTAAGGACATGGGTGCATATGCACCAAAAATATGCAGCTCTGTATATTAGATTCAGCATCTCTGAGAATAAACATGCACATATGTTTATCCACCTCATCAAAACAACTTGCATAGAGAACTTCTTCAAGGTATTTCACAACCTGAACACTGTGGTTGTGCCTACATGGTATGCTGAGCACACCAGCCAAATGGTAGAACTGCAAAACTCTACATTGATTACCTGTTTTTTTTTTTTCTTTTTTTGGTTCAGATGGGTTCTTCAACAGTTTTGTGCACCTGCTGCAGAGCCCACCCCCCCTTAAGGCCAGGAAAACCTATGTGCACATCCCATGCATATAGCCAATGCATGAGAGAAATGTAACAAAAATGTTGCAGGAGCAAAACAAGACAAATACCTAGAGCACAACTAAGCCTCTGACATCTACTAAATAATAATCTAGATCATAGCAGTTGTTTCAAAAAGCATTTAAATACCTTTGGCAAATTGGTCTGTATTTTGTTGGAATGCAGAATGTGTTGGTATGTGTGTCTATGGATGCAGATCTGACAGGGTGCACTTGTTGTGTTAGTAAGTGACCCTCTTCAACTGGCTGAATGGGGTGGCTAGTTTCACAAGTTAAGAGACACCCACCACCAGCTCATGGTGTGTAATTGAAAATTACATTACTCTCATGGAGGAAATCCAGGAGTACTTGCACAATATTCCAGATTCATCTGGAATTACTCTTTCAGAGTGATTCTGTAGCATTTTGGAAATACTACTCTGTGGGTGTAATTCTGTTGCCTATAAATGAGCTACTTGCATGTGCAAAGTGCAGAGTGGGGAGTGGGGAGTGTGAACCACCTCTTGTCTCTTTCCTACCATTGACTACTAAATCTCAAAGATGACAACACCTACTCTATCAACCAGTCTTCTGGGGTGTTCTGTGACCCATGTGACATGAAGGTGCTGATCCAGACTGAGAAGAGACACATTGGGAAGATTTTGATGCTGCTGAACTTTGTGCCACTGGAGAGTTGCCCTTGAGCACAGTGTGCACCATGTTAGTTGCGTTATTTTTCAGGTAGGTATGCCAAAGTTCAAACACTCACACTATAATCTGCCACAGCATTGCCCTAGACTTGTATGGATATCTACTTTGAATTTGAGATGTGATATGGGTCGGTGGGGCTTTTTTTGTGTGTACAAGTGGTTTTTGCATGTGATCCACATCCATCTTATGTCTTTTTATCTCTAACCCTGTTCTTTCCTCTTCCTGGGAAGAGTTTGACTGGGCTTTCATCAATCTCTGTAGCTTAAGCCACCTCTGTGTATTGCATGTCAATGTCAAACATGGTGTGCATGGGTAGGATTTGAGCTAGGCTATTGCATGCTGATGAGTTCTGGTGTGGACATATTTTGAGATGTACATTTGCTGTGAGTGGGCCTGGCCATTATAGTTGGTGAGTGTATGCTGTGTTTTATGGTGGGGAAATGGGCTGATGGCATGGATTGGTTAGGAGTTCATGTGGAAGGAGCTGTTTGAACATCCCTCCATTGGTATATGTAGGTGGTGCCGGCACTCGAATAGATAATGAGACTGTTCTTTTATCCTCCAAGGCACCCTCCATATGCAGTAGTTAATGCTCTGTGATATGCATGGTACCCAGACCTGTTCAATATTCACTATTTGGTGTGATTTATGTTTTTCAGTGCTGTGGAATTGAAAGTGGGGTACCTGTGCCCACCAGGATCCAATAGATTTATCTAGCAATTTCAAGGTAAGTTGGACTGTAATGTTGGGGTAATCCCATTTTGGGTGGTATAGGTGGTTTTGAGTCTCTGGGGTTCATTGGTATGGACTTCTACAATCTCTGGTAACCTGTTCTTCAACCCTAATAATGTGGATTACTTTTAATAGATATTTACACACGCTGCTGTACGTACGTACGGACGCACGTACGCACGCGTGGCAGTCCGATCGCGAAGACGCTGGGATCGCGAAGCCCGAGGAGCCGGCGTGGAGAACGGACCGGGGAGCGGGAGGGACGGGGGAATGGGGAATAATGAGTGGTCACGTGGTGTGGCCACGTGGGGTGGTTCTAGACGGAGATAGCCGGTGGGGATGGAGGCCGGGAGGGACGCGTGGAGACCGCGGAGTGATACGGGGATAAGGAGGGAGACGGTGGGAGATCGTGTGTCTATTTTGGGGATCGTCATCTAAGGATCATCTGAGGATCATTGAGAATCATCTGAGAATCATTGAGAATCATCTGAGAGGATCACTGCACCGTTTGTGTTATATGTCTTTCTGCTTTCGTGTGTGTTTCTCTAACTTGCTGTCGTCCACTAGCTCTCTGATATGTCGCTCCGCCGTGCCTCCTTCTCCCGCACCCCGCCCTACCTCCACGCCGACGACCACGACGACGACAACGACATGGACCTCGACGACGACGACACCCCCGACAACACCCCCGCCCCCGCCCCGATCCCGATTCCGATCCCGCGCGGCGTCTCCGAAAACGCAATCGCGCTCAACACCAACGCGCGTGCGCGTGCCCCACAGCCGCGCCCCGACAGCAGCCCGCCCCTCCGCCGTCTTGCGCTGCGCGAGCTGGGGCGCGGGAAGACGCACGGGCCGCACGGGGTGGTCGTAAGGGATGCGGATGCGGAGCGGGAGCGGGGTGCGGATGGGGAGATGCGCGTGAGGGGCGAGAGCGTGCGATATCGGGCGATGGGTGCGGGTGTGCCGGAGGAGGACTCGGCTTCTGGTCCGTCGGGGTTGTTGTCGACGGCGTCCGCTGTGAGTCGTGTTGACGTGTACCACGCCATGCTGTCCTCCTGATCCTGCCCTGCCTCTTCCCAGCGAGACGAGCTGCCCCGCCCACGCCCGCGCGATACACACGCACGCGGCGTCTACGCTGACGTCCGCACCGCCCCTTCCACGCACACATCCTCCTACCCATCCGCGTCCACATCCTCCTCCTCCCAACCCACCCACACGCCCTACTCCGAATCCTACGCCCGCACCGCCCTCTTCGCCGACGTGCGCAAGTCCCCCGCGGACGTCCCTCCTGCACCCATGTCCGCTGCACCCTCCACACCCGCATCACCCCGTCCTATACCCAACACGGCACCCACACCCACACACGCATCGGCATCACCCACATCCCCCCCACTCGCCCAAGCCCACTCACACCCGTCTCCGCACCCGCACCCCCTCCTACACCCACACCCCGCCCCACTCCCCACCCCCACACCCGCCCCGCACCACCTCTCCCTCGAATACCAACGACAGCTCTCCATCCGCGCGCGGGAGCTGAGGGAGCGGAAGGAGCGGGAGCGGGAGCGTGAGAGGGAGAGGGAGCGCGGGGGGGAGCGTGGGAGCGAGAGGGAGAGAGAGGGTAAGGACCTCGGGCTCGGGCTTGGCGTTGGTGTCGTGAGGGGGCGGAAGAGGGCAAGGCGGGAGGGGGAGGGGGTGCGTGAGGAGGGGGGTGCGGAGGGGGAGGAGGGCGCGCGGCGGTATCGTTCTTCACATTCGCGTTCGCGGGGGTCAGGCTCGGGCGCAGGTCCGGCCTCCCTCCCCCTCTCCCTATCCCCCTCCACACCGCGCGCCCGCTCTACCCGCCTTACCCGCCTTATCCTCCACACACGCACACACGCACACGCACCTCCACCTCCCCCCATACACGCCTTCCACCCCGCGCCTACCCCCACATCCACCTCCACCACAGCCTCCACCGCACCCGCACCCGCACCTACCTCCCACCCCAACCCCAACCCCCGCCCACACCACCACATCCCCCCCTCTACACGCACACCCCCTCATTCCCACCGCACCCCTCGCTGCATCAGCCGCTTTTATCGTTTCAGGGCTCGACACTCACACTCGCACGGGCATGGGCACTCGGGGCATGGGTATACGAAGCTGTCTCCGCACCTCACACATCAGTCCCCAAGGCTTGCACACCAACCCCCGCACCCACACACGCACCCGCACCAACCCCCGCACACGCGCCCCTCTCAACACCGCACACATACCCCCGCGCACTGCTCCACCCCTCGAGGGAGCGGTTGAGTGTGCAGGGTGGGGAGGGGGGTGGGAATACGAATACAAATGTGAATGCGAAGAGTGGAGAAGGAACACGAATACGTATACGAACACAAACGCAAAGAGTGGGGATGCGAACACGAACACGAACACGAATACCCCCGCGCACACACCCCCCACACACGCACACCGCTCCCCCTCCCAACCGCATGCGCGTGTCCAGCGGAATACCATCCTCTCTTCTTCCTCCCCCTCCTCCTCCTCCTCCTCTGCCGCCGCCGCACAAACACACACGAACGCATATCCCAATCCCCGTGTGGGGGCTGGGGGTGAGGTTGATACGGGGGTGGAGGCGAAGTACGATGACGATGATGACGATGATGGTGATGCAGCGGAGGTGGCTGTGGGTGAGGACGATGCGGGGGGATATGATGCGCATGAACGCGATCGGGGGGAGGGGCGTGTGCGGGACTGTGATCGTGGGATGCAACGCGATGAAGAAGGACACTCCATGCTAGAAGAGCGCGACCGTGAGCGCGGGCGTATCGAACAACACCCCTCCCCCACGCACACACCCGAACCTCCACCCACACCACACCCACACCCACACCCACCCCGCCCTTCCAACACCCCCATCCCCAACCCCTACCCCCCTCAAGCCACTCCCACTCCAAACCCACTCCCCGCCGACGACCGCACACACCCCCACCGACCACACACCAGACCGCACACACACCGACCGCACACAACAAGGCCGCACACAACAAGACCCTTCCCACCCCACCCCCACCCCAAACCCAACCCAAACCCCCGACCCCACCCCCGACGACAACGCCGATGCCGAAGCCGAAGCGGACGGGGGTGCTGGCGGGGGGAGGGCGAGGGCGGCCGGCCGAAGAAGAGGCGGAGGACGAGGATTGCGTTGAGTTGTGCGGGTGAGTCTTTTTTGGCTGTTTTTGGGGTTTTTTTTTGGGGGGGGGTTTTGGGTGGTTTTTTTTTTGGGGGGGGTTTTTGGGGGGTTTTTTTGGGGTTTTTTGGGGTTTTTTTTGTTGCGGGAAGGAAGCGGGTGTTTTGGAGGCGGGGAAGGGTTGGAGGTTTTTTTTTTGTTTTTTTTGGGAGTTTTTGGGAGTTGGTGGAGGAAGGGAGGCTTAGTCGTTTGTGTTTGGCGTTTTTTTCTTTTTTTTTGTGTGTGTGTGGGGGGGGGGGGATTGCGACTCTATTCTGCATCGCGGTTCGCCACTTCCCCCCCTCCCCCCTTTCATTCCCACCCTTCCTCCCTCCTCCAAACACAACTAACCACCTTGCCCCCCCCCGCACACACAGAATGCAAACGCCGCAAAATCAAATGCGACCGCGCGCAGCCGTGCACGCCCTGTGCGCGCCGCGGGGACCAGAGTAATTGCAAGTGGGCGGTTATGGAGTCGAAGTGGGTTTTTTTTTTTTTTTTTGGGGGGGGGGGGAGGCTTTTTTGGGCTGCCTTGTGGGGCCATTTTGGGGCTGCCATTTGGGTCTTTCTGTTTCCTGTTTGTGTTTTCGTTTTCTTAGAGGGAGTGTGTTTTTCTCGCGTGTGTTCTTCCGAAGCTTTTCACGCTGGTTGCATTTTTTTTCATTCTCGTTCTATTTTTCACCCTCGATTTATTTTTCACGCTCGCTCCATTTTTCACCCCTGGTCTATTTCATCCTCGCCCCCCATCGCACGCGCTAACCCCACCTCTTCCCCCCCCTCAGAGACGGCCTCCCCTCGCGCGCCGAATTCGACGCCCTCCAAGCGCGCCTCGCACACGTCGAGCGGATGCTCCACGTCGTCATGGGCGCGGGGGGACACCCACACCCACACCCACACCCGCACCCATACTCGAACCCGAATCCGAATCAGCACCCCCCGCACTTACAGCACCAGCACCAGCAGTACCAGATGTCGACGCACCCGGGGTACGGCTATCCGTACCACCAGGCGTATCCGAATACGCACCCGCACCCGCACGCCGATCAGCAGCACGCGCATGCGGAACGCACCCGCGCGCCCTCCCACACGCGTTCGTTCGCACAGCAGCCGCTCCTCCTCGGGCTGCCGCACGCACACCCGCATGCACCCCTCGCGCCGCACGCACACGATACCCAGCACTCCCTCCCGTACACCCCCGTCCAAGTTCCGCGCGCACCCCATTACGCGGGCTGCGCGGGGTACGAGCGTCGGCGTGGGTGTGGTGGGCGGTGAAGGCGCGGGGCGATACGCGGGGGTTGTTGGGGACGCGGGACCTGGGTACGCAACGGGCGGGCCGGTGTATCCGCCCCCGGCGCCGATGGTGCCCCTCCTGCGTGGGGGTGTCAAGGTCGAGGAGGGGGAGATGGACGCGGACGTGGAGGCGGGGTGTGGTGGCGGCAGCAGCGAGCGGGGGGACCGCGAGGGCAGCAGGGAGAGGGATGAGGAGGGGGCTACGCCCCGTGCGCACGTGCAAGGCCTGGACCCGCCCTCCCCGCCGCTCTCTCCGGCCCCTACACCCACCCCCACGTCCTCTACACTCCCCACGCTGCGTCTTCTCCCTGAGGCACTGCGCCCCCGTCCGGGCGGGACGAGCGTGAGCACGACGTTCCCGCTCTCCGACGCGGACTGGGAGCAGATGACGAGCGTGGCGCTGGCTGGGGCGAATAAGGCGCGCGGGCGCGCGGGTGGGGGGGATGTGCATGTTGATGTGGGGAGGGAGGTGGAGGGGATTGTGGGGGTGTTGCCTGGGAGGGCGGGGTGTGATCGGATTTGGGCGTGTTATGTGAGTGTTGTGGCGTGGTGTGTGTGCTGAGTGCTGGGTGCTGATTGTCTGCTTTGTGGGGCGTGCGTGCGTGCGTGCGTGTGCGTGTTTAGGTGGAGAAGCTGGAGTGGCAGCATTGCGTCGTGCATCCGGGCGCGTTTCAGCAGATGTACGACACGTTTTGGGCGTTCAAGACTGTTGCGGAGCGGGCGGCGTGTACGCCGATTGCGTGGCTGGCGCTGTTGCTGGCGGTTATGAGCCATGGGCTCGCGGTGATGCGGCTCGAGGAGGCGAAGGTGAGGTGTCGTGCTTGCGCCGCCTTGCGTTTTTCGTGTGCGCGGGGTGCGGTGCGCTGACTTGCGTCCGTAGGCGGCGGGGATCGTGGAGGATGCGGCGCACTGGCGGATGCTGTGCACACAGCTGTGGATCGCGTCGGAGCGTGCACTCGCGCTGGATAACTTTGCGCATGCGGTCACGCTCGAGGTCGTGCAGACGCTGTGAGTGCCCTCCCCGCGTCTCCTTCCCCCGTATGTGCGTGCTCATACGTGTGCCTCCCCGCCAGCGTCTTGTTGTCGTACCGCGCTATCAGTCTGGATCCTAAAGGGTGAGTGGTGCGCGTGCGGGGCTGCTGCAGTGATCTTTATCTTGTGCTGAATGCCGTTTCTGGTGTTGTGTGGTTGCAGCTGGTTCCATCAGGCGCCGATCCTTGCCATGGCTATCCGGCTTGCGATGAGTATCGGGCTTAATGGTGTCGTGGGGGACAAGGCGGGCGATGTGTCCCCGCCGGGGCTTCACAGACGCGAGGTACGTGCCTGCCTGCCTGCCTGCCTGCCGTCGCATCGGCTGACGCGTGGATGTGCAGCTCTGGCGCCGCATCTGGTACAACATCGTCTACCTCGACTGGCGCTTCTCCGTGCCCATGGCCGAGACGTACTTTATCAACCACGCGCACTACAACACGGTCCCACCTGCCAATATGGACTGGAGCGAGATGGGGGAGGGCACGGTGTTCAGGCCCAAGGCGCGGGATGTGTTTACGGTGCGTGGTGTGCTGTGTTGTTCTTCGGCTTTGCGGTCCTGGCGCTTATTGGGCATTCGGGACAGCCGATGTCAATGTTCTTGGCGAAGGTGCGTAATGCGGAGAGGGTGCGCGAGTTGGTGGGTCGTGCCCGTGCTGTTTTTGCTGATGGAGGTGGTGCTGATGTTGTGCTTTTGGTTTGGGGTCTAGTGCGACGCCTTGAATGTTGCGTCGCGTAATGGACTCCAGGACGTCACGCGCTTGTTCTATGACCATGAGGTGTCGGTGAACGATACCATTACGCTGGAGCCGCCTTGTCTTGTCGTAAAGGATGATGCGATGGAGAGTACGGACAAGAAGGTGCAGGTAATGCCGTGCTTCGCACCCTTATCCACGCATGAACGCTGGTCTGACTGCTGGCTGGGCTAGTGGGCGCGTATCGGACACACGCTCGAGCTCGACTACCGCGCGATCCAGATCCATCGCGCTTTCCTCGTCGCCGACTTCCGCGAGGCGCGTGCGCGGGGCGTCTGTGTCGACACGGCGGAGAAGATGCTGGAGTGCTTCGTGGAGGGCAAGCGCGTCGAGGCGCCGAGTGCGTGGTGGTGGTATGGATACACCGGTGCGTGCATTCTGTGTCTAGGGCGTCATTAGGTGCTGATGATGCGGGCTTGTTGTAGCGTGTGTGGTGTTGATGATGGAGCAGTATTATGCAGAGCTGACGGCGAGTGCGGATGTTGTGGCACGGCTCGATCAAAAACTGGATAATGTCGTGTCGTACGTCGCGATGCAGAGGTGCGTTTCCGTGCTTTCCGTTCCGTCTACGTATGGGGCTGACGGACGATGGATGTCGCTGTTGCCGCTGCAGGACCTACGACGAAGTGACCACGCGCGCGTGGGACGGCATCCTCATCCTCGAAACGCTCATCGCCGAGCTCCAAAAACGGCGCCTCACAGCCGCCGCACCCGCGGGCATCAAAAGAACACACGACCAGATCGACGCAGCACCCCCCGCCGCTGCGTCCGTCTCCCCGCTGCCCGTTACACGCGTCGCGAGCTCTTCCCCTGTGCACGCATTCCGCAAGTGGATCCTGAACGTGATCCCGTTCCTCAAGCTCCCGTCCCTGCCCGGTCTGCCCACTGCACACCCACGCCAGCGGGACATGGACGCGGCGTTCTGGGACGCCATCCTCGATATCGACACGGAACTGCACAAGTCCAGCAGGCGGAGCAATTTCGTGAAAGCGTGAACATTTCTATCCATCCGCATTGAGACTTCTTTTTTTTCTTTTTTTTTCTTTTTCTACGTAATGTTATATCATTCGCTATTTTTGCAATTTTTTTTTTCGCTCCCTCTTCATCTTCAATGTGTTCTCTGTTCTCTGGTTTGTACTCTTACACGCATATCCATATTATGCTAAAAGAACTAATTGTTTCCGTCGTTCCTATCTTGCGGTTCTTCCGTCCTTCTGCTTGTTACGCGTGCGATGATCCCTGTGATCCGAACGGTACTGAGACAACGTGCTACAGCGCATGGCGGTGCAGTTGGCGCTTTCTCTAGGATATATCACTTGCGGGGAACCCTCTATCTTATCATCGCATGCGCAACTCCACTTCCGACCCAATATTGAACGTTTAATGGTTCAAGGACGCACGGACAACGACGATGTGTCTCTCACGGAGTCAGATTTTACGCAGACGACGGGCTCGACGGTATGGGGCCCCGGTGCGCTCTCGGGCAAGGCACTGAAGGCATTTGGGGAGATGAGCCTCGACGTCATCATGAATGTTGTCATTCGTCGACGGTTGTCGATCATCAAGAGGACGTTTGACAAGCAGCCCAGTATCTTTGTGAAACCAGAAGTCTCCGATGAGGTACGACAGATGGAACTCGACCTGCAGGAACTGCGCAAGTTGGGTGGCGTTTCCTCTGTGCCCGCCGTGATTCGACTCGGTTGATTCCTGATGACTTCTCAGAGAAGGTTACTCGCGGCGTATACGCCAAAGCGCGATCGCGTTGTTCATTGACATGAGGACGATCCGACAGAGATTCGGGCTGATCAGGGACGCGTGGAACTCGAATCGACACATTTTCACCGAACCGCAGAGTGAGAAAGAACAGCAGCAAATGGCAGACATGTACTCTTCTCTTCAGGAGATGTGCAGGTGATTTGTGAATGCTGCATCACATTTGACGCTCACCTGTCGAATGATAGGCCCTGGTATTCGCCTGGCATTCGAAAAATGGCGGCTAGCGTGGTGCATCGGATCGCAGGTGCGCTTCCATGGTCAGCTTGGGACTATTCGACTCACGTAGCGGTATCTCTCCCTATTGCCGTGCTCCTGTCGATGTTCCCAGAGTTCGAAGCACTGCGAATTCGTGAGAGAGGCGCGCGCGGCAAATTTATCGAATCACACATGCGTGCGCCTTGGCAAGACTTGGAGAGAAGGATTGAACACCTGAGTCGGACAGGGCCGGAGCTGCTGCCGTAGGTGGTGAGTGTAAGTGATTAGACTTGCAGGAGGCCTCCTTCTCTTTTACGGACGTCCCTATTTGTATCTGAATTCTGGCAGGATGTTTATGTACTCAGGAAGAGTTGAAAACTCGGTGTATTTCGTAGTGTCGCATTATATATTGTTGTAGCAGCACAGGTTTTCGTCGGAGCTCCAAGCAATGGTTATAGATTGGTGCTTATTATCCTAATCTTAAGACATCGTCTACACGGGAGAGCGGGTGGCATCCGCTCAAAGAAGCAACGTATACTAGTAGCTCATCCGACCTCGCATTTCTCGTCACATGGAGGTGAATGACAAATAACGAAGACTGCAATATTTTCAAAACAGGAACAGAACTCACGTACTATTGGACTCAGGCCCCTTCTTCTTTCTTCTCCGCCCACTACGTGATCCCTCCACGCTGCTCTGAGCTGGGAGGGGGACGTAGATCATGCTACCACCCTTTATGTTTTGCCACCGTCGCCCATCCGCAGATTTTCCTCTGACATAGTCCACTTCCTTGAGAGGAGGAGGCACCCGAATCTCCACTTCTTCTTTCACCTCCGACGTAGATGGTGGACGTGGAGAGGGCGCGGGAATGTATGAGGCGACAGTGATCTTTCGAGTGTGTTGGTTGAGTGAGAGAACCTTGCGTGGTTGGGGTGCGACAGGCAGGTTTTCTGATGAGGCGCCAAGTGTCGGAAACGCACCCGCAGCCTTTTGTAGCTCCAGTCGTTCGTGCTCGCGTTGTTCCGCCTCCTTGGTCACCACTTCAGAAAGTTCTTGGCTGAGGCGTTCGAAAAGTGCGTCCCGAGAAGATGCGTTTGTGAGCGGCGAAGCGCAATGGGGACAGACATAGAATGGTGCATTCAGTAAACAAAGAACGAGTCCGCATTGCATACAGATTGGGACGTATTTCGAAAGTAAATGTTCTCTTGCTAAGCAAATAAGATGTCATTATCCAAGGTGAGATAAATACAAGAGAATAAAACGTACCTTGACAAAAGCATCCGCCCTTTGGATCCTTGTGAGCTGACCCGCCTCTCAAACTCATCAGCAGACCCTCAAGCCTCAAAACCTCCTTAGTTTTTGCTTGTCCAACATCTTTGCCTTTGCTCTTATTACGATTAGGCGTGGGTGTGCGGTTTGGAGGAATACGATCTGAGGGAACATTAGAAGATCTCGACCACGGAGTTCTCGACATGGTGGAATGTCGCTTACATAATTAGACGCCGCCGGCGCCGCTTGCTGCCGTGAAAAACGACAGGGAAAAATTTGTAGAGCCGGTTATAATTATAACATTAGAAAGCACGGAGTCGACAACTCAGGGAAGGAAGCTAATAAAGGACATGGTGGAACTTGATTGGCACGTCGGCTCCGATCGATCTGATCTAATTCTGCATAAGCAGACTGTTTAATTCTTCGACACTGGTATAAGTAGAATGAAGAGCTCACAAAAGCTACAGGTAATCCCACGCAGAATTCTACTCACCCTTAAAAAATTGACGTCAAAATGGCTCCCAGACAATCCCCCACCACCATGTCTTACGGTGAGTGATTATGTTAAAGACATCACCGATATATTTTATCTTTAGCACACCTGGGTGCATCTGGGCTAAAAATTTCGAAAGTCATGCTAGGTATGATGAATTATGGAAGTCCTGAGTGGCAGAAATGGGTTCTAGAGGACAAGGAAGGTATCGAGCACGTCAAAGCAGCGTCAGTCGTGGTTTCTCTTCCTCTGGCACTGCTCATGTGACTGAAATATTGTAACCTTAGTTATGACGCAGGGATTCAGACATTCAATACTGGTACATAATTACCTTGGCCCTGTTCATGGGACTCACCTGTCCGACTCATTTTGACTTAGAGGCTTAATTGCGATACTCTATAGAATTTACCGTAGTTCGAAGTCACGTGATACAATAATGTCATCTGTTTTTTTGCTCTTTACCACCGTGATTGTGTGTGAACTACTGTGATATTCCACAGGTTATGGGCCCTGTGCTCTAATTCACAATCTATCACTGATTCTACTACCCAGCCTCTCCACCATGACCACAAAGGACAAACCGTTCGAATTGTTAAATGGCAGCAATTATGCAGACTGGTCCACAAACATGCTAGCCCGTCTGGCTACGCACAGAGTAGTGTACGTCCTTGATAATGATGAAACTGCACCCTCCCCTCTAGACCCCACAAAAGTCACCTCAGATGAACAAAGGGAAAGAAACAAGTGGAAAGTTGACATTGCCTCCACCACTGGCCACATCTGGCTTGGTGTTGCGGATGCACAATGAACGTTCATCCAAGAAGTCAAAACCAATCCTAAAAGGATGTGGGCAATCCTTGTGGCCAGGGGTCAGCAAAAAACTGCAGGTTCTTGCTTCAATGTGATGACTATTTTTTTTTCAAGTACGACTTGCCGATGACGAACCCCTCACCACCACTCTCAGCTGTGTGTCAAAGCTCTCACAAACACGAAAGAGTCTTCATCCAGCTGGTTACACACTTCAAGACCTTGACCATGAGTTAGACTGTCACACCCTCATACGCTCACTCAGAGACAGCTATGAACACTTTGTCTCCACCATCATACTTACAGACAACATCACATGGGATGGACTTGGAATGGCATTCCAAAATGAGGAGAATCAATGCTCCTCTCACGCTGCACTTTCGGCCTGAGCACCACTTGCCATGCATGCCACCATAGACTCAGCCTCCACAAAAGAGATCCACGCGATGCACGCATTTGAAACAACCGTAGGTGCATGCTACATGTTCCAAAGCACTGACCATCACATGAACATGTGCCCTCTCCTAGCAGATGCCAAACTACGTGCCGTGAAACTGAAGTCTAATGGTACAAACTCCAACTGGAAGAAAAGGTACACCAGCAAGTCTGCAATGGACCCAACAAAGGAGGAAAGTGCCAGCACGGTCATCGCGGCCACAACAAGCAAGGTGCATCCCACCTGGCTCAAATCCCATGCAGCTGCTGACTGGAACACTAACACAGGAGCTTCTAGCCACATGACACCCCACCACCATTGGTTCCAAAGCTACGTCCCTCATGTCATACCTGTTTGACTTGCTGACAATTCTATCATCCATACACAGTGAATGGGGTCAATCAAATTCCAACCCGTTGTTGAAGGAAAGAAAATGTTCCCAGTCTTATTCCATGATGTATTACATGTCCTGCACATTGCGGCAAATCTACTATCTGTTTTCAACCTCATGAGAAACAAAGGGTGGACCGTTATTGGTGCCAAAGACACCGTGTCCTACATGCGTGATGGAAAATGTTACTTTACTGCAACAGTTGATGCGAACAACACAGGATATCTCAATGGCACCGTCAACACTGTCATAGCTAATGCAAATCACATAAGCATGCTGCCGCTCGACTTGAACCTATGGCATTGCCGCTGCTCACATCTCAACTACAATGACATACAACGCATGCACAGAGAAAACACTGTAAACAGAATGAAGTTAGACATACTAAAGCAGCCAGACCTGATATGCGAACCCTGCATTGGCAGGAAGCAACAACTCCACACCATTCCACACGCCCCTGCTCAGAGATGCACCTGATTACTGGCTCTAATCCATTCCGATGTCAAAGGCCCTCTGCCTGTTGCCACACGTGACGGACACAGATACTGGATAATGTTCATTGACAACTCCTCACACTGGTGGGTAGTTGCCGGTCTCAAAAGGAAAAGCGACGCCTTTGGTGTCTTCCTACAGTTCAAGGCCTATGCTGAAACTTACCTAGGCATCTCCATCCAAATGGAACACAATGACAAAGGCAGTGAATACATCGGGAAAGAATGGATTGATTATGCCTCTGGTCATAGTATCATTCGGCAGCACACAGAACCAGATAAGCCTCATCAAAACGGTGTAGCGAAGCGAGCGAACCAAGAGATTGCAGCTGGGGCTACAGCATTTTTGTTGGGTACGCTGTCGGCAAGAAGGCTTGGTGCTTCTGGAACCCAAATATGTAAAGGTTTATTGAAACCAGTGAAGCCGTCTTTGATGAATATGCATTTCCAGGCACCTCAACCACTGCAATCCTGCTGTTCCCAGATCAACCCGTAAATGAGGTACTGAATCACCCAAACAGCAGCGAAGATGAGCCTTTGAATCCAGGTGTAAATGACTTACCCCCACCACTGCCTCCACTTCTACCAGTTCCCCCACAGATCCTGCCACAAGCTGAAAAGGAATGCAAAAAGGTTCCTGCAGTAGTATGACATAATCCGGTTGGAGTAGCTCAACCCAAGTACTCGTTGAACCAAGATGACCTGGAACATAGACATATACCACCTCCAATGCTCCTAAACATCAACTGGAATGAACCACGTGTCCCACTTCCACTCATTGAAGATTCTGATGACGAAGGATCAATCTCCACCCACCTAAGCAGCAGTTACATGTCATGCATGTCAGCAGGTATCGATTTCATGCTACAGCCAACACCAGAATACCTCAGTTTCGATGAGTCACTGCAATGGGCCCCCAACATAAGTGAACACACTTAAAGCCTCCTCCCATGATGACAAGCCTCGCACCTATGCGGAGGCTATGAAGCACCCACCCACAGAACATGCATGGTGGCACACAGCAGCCATAAGTGAGTTGCAAGCTCTGGTTGAAAACGGCACATTCAAGCTGGTCAAACTCCTGCCTGGTCATCATGCCATCAGGTCATGTTGGGTCCTCAAACTTAAACGAAACTCCAAGGGCACTGTAGAATGCTACAAGGGACGTTTGACAGCCCAAGGATTCTTGCAATGCCCAAGGTTTGACCACCAAGCCAGTGAAATCTTTGCACCCACCCCACACTGGTCCTCGCTCCACACCATATTCGCTCTTGCAGCTCTTGACGACCTGGAACTGTATAGCATCGACATCTCTCAGCCTTCCTGAATGATGAGCTTGAAGAAACAGTCTACATGAAGCAGCCAGAAGGTTTCGAGCAGAAAGGTTGTACCTGGGTGTGGCAGTTGCTAAAATCCCTGTACGGATTAAAGCAAGCCAGACAAGTCTGGCACGAAAAGCTGAATTCTGCTTTGGATTTGATGGGCTTCAAGCAAGTCATCTGTGAACAAAGTGTTTGGATCTTCCAGCAAGGTGAAGAACACATCATCATCCCAGTATTCATCAACGACATGACTGTGGCGACCAAGACCAAAGCAGCAGCAGATCGCATACACACCGAGCTTGTGCAGCACTTCAAACTCAGAGACCTTGGGCCTATGACTTGGCTCCTCGGTGTTGAAATCAAGCATAACCGCACTGCCCACTCTCTCTCCCTCTGCCAACACCAGTACGCTCTCGATGTCCTAGCACGGTTTGGGCATGCAGATTGCAAGCCTGCTACAACCCCTTTCAAAGCTGGGACCAAGCTGAGTGCAACACAGTCCCCCAGCACACTGCAAGAGGTTGAAGGCATGCACGACACACCTTACATCAATGCAGTTGGTGCACTAGCGTACCTAGCCGTAGCCACACGTCCAGACCTTGCATACCCCATCAGAGTCCTAGCCCATTACAGCTCAAACCCTGGTCAAGCGCACTGGTCAGCATTGAAGCATGTGCTACATTATCTGACAGGAATGCTTGACATCAAACTAACATACTTGCCACTACCTATGCCATCTGAAGAACTATTCCAGGCGTACAGTGAAGCAGATCACGGTGGGAACCCAGATAACGGACGTTCAACCTCTGGGATGGTCGCAAAGATAGGTTCCGGAGCCGTAAGTTGGAGCAGTCGCCTGCAGTCCATTGTCACCCTTTCCACTACAGAAGCTGAGTACGTAGCTGCAATGTCTGCTGGCCAGGAGGTGCTTTGGCTATGCAATTTCTTATCGTGCCTTGGCTACAAGCTTAACCACCCTTCCACACTGTACATGGACAATCAATCAGCTGTGCAGGTCACTAAGAATCCTGAGCATCATGGGCACATGAAGCACCTTGACCTTTGGTTTTATTGGCTTTGTAACAAAGTCGGAAAAGAAACCATGCGGTTCACGTACCTACCTATCGATCAAATGCCTGCAGACATCATGACGAAAGCTCTTGGGAAAGTGAAAGTCAATTCAATGTGTTCCATGTTGGGATTACATCTCAAGTAAACCTACTCAGTCAGGGGGGAGTGTCCAACTCATTTTGACTTAGAGGCTTAATCACAATACTCTATAGAATTTCCCGTAGTTCAAAGTCATGTGATACAATAATGTCATCTGTTTTTTGCTCTTTACCACCGTGATTGTTTGTGAACTACTGCGATATTCCACATCACCTTGGAACAATACAGCTGACATGTACTCCAATGGCGAAAGTGAAAGAATCCTCGGCAAGGCAATCAAGGAGCTCAAGCTTCCCCATGACGAAATTGTTGTTATGACCAAGGTGATTCAAATAAGTGATATATTAGCTTCCATGAGCATAGACAGCCAAACAGATTCATGGAGTTGTTGGACACTTGTTGGGAGAGATGTATCCTCCTGGGAATCCCATCGATCCAATGACAATAGGCTACATCAACCAACATGGTCTCAGCCGCAAGCACATTTTTGCGGCCATCAAAGCTAGTTTGGAGTGCTTGCAGCTCAACTATGATGTTCTTCAATGTATGTTGTCTTCCATGGAAGCAAAAAAATAACCTGAACTCCCACTCCCCAGGCCACCATTTTGATCCAGAGACACCTATTTTGGAGACAGAGTACATACTGGCATTTGGCTTGATAATCAATCTTTCCCACTCACATGGTGGCAGATGCAAGCACTCCATGATGTTATCAAAGCTGGATATACATGTTATATAGGAATGAGTTCCTGCTATGCATGGCTATGTGTGTACTCTTTTTCTGAAAAAAATACAACCTTAAAATGAATTGACATTATGTGCAGTTCACGCATTGCAAAGTCAGTAGCGACATTGAATGTTAGTTTCAAGAGAGCTTATGGGGGTACAGATTATGCAATCAGCAACAATCTCACACCATTCATCTCCATGCAGAACCACTATTCTCTCCTGTATTGTGAGGAGGAAAGAGAGATGATGCCAACTCTCAATGTATGTCCACTGCCCACTACTTCCCATGGAAACTTCACCACAAAGTCATAGCACTTTGACATTGGGGCACTCCCGTGGTCTCCCCTTGCTCGTGGAAAACTTGGCAGGCCCTCAGTGAGCAGACTGGATGAGGTGCAGTTGATAGGTATACTGGTTTTCTATTTTCAGTCTCTCGGTCTAATCAATGCAACTTTGTTAGAATGATCAGCTTTTATGGCAAAGTCTCAGGTACTGACCAGATTTTCAATCAGCAAGTCTTCCTTCACTCTAAATTACTATGCTCATGCCTCAACACTACAAAGAAATTGCTAAGAAACGGGGGATTAGCATGGCACAGGTTTCCATTGCTTGGGTTCTTTCAAAACCAGGTTAGCAATTCATCAGCCTTGTTCAAGTTCCCTCTACTTATTCCTCTCTTTTGGATGTTCACCCGCTATGCATAGGAATTAGTCCCCCAATCTTAGGCACAACTAGCATTGATAACCTCAAAGATATCACAGGTGCGTTATGTGTTTTGTCAGGGTAAGTTTACATCACTAACAGGGATACAGAGGGCATTCACATCACACTCACCACAGAGGAAATAAAAATCTTGAGGAGCCG
Source organism: Ramaria rubella (assembly GCA_015039355.1). Classification (NCBI taxonomy): domain Eukaryota; kingdom Fungi; phylum Basidiomycota; class Agaricomycetes; order Gomphales; family Gomphaceae; genus Ramaria; species Ramaria rubella. The sequence continues at coordinate 106,518 of MU134534.1, forward strand.
TACCAACCACAATCAATTGTTGGACATTAGTCCCATGACACCCAAGAGGGATGTACATATTTGATGTATGGTGATACTTGAAGTTGTTGGGCCATACGGAATATCATTGTTTCAGTGATCATTGCAACAATTTACAAGGTCCAGGACCCAGGTGCACCCTCTTTAATGCACTAAGTTAAGATCATCTTTCCCTTGAACTGTCAGCCTACAATTTTCATTGTAAGGGATGCCACTCAATGCCAAGTAGTAAGTGAATAATCGGTTGCCACACAGGTACTACTTACTCACAAGACTTACTACCACTGCATCTACCAGCAGCTCACATGTGTGACAGTTAGATTATTTTGTGAGTTTCACCAAAAACACATCTATGAATGCTGTGAAGTATCAGGTCAGTGATGTGATACACAGATCACAAGCAACAGGCAATCTCAAGGGTGTCTATCCTGATAGAGCACCTTCATATTGGGTGCATGTGATGCCACTGCCAAGCTGTGGGACATTTGCAGTGGCAAAACCACACAGACCTTTGTCAGCCATGATTCCAACATCAAAGCCATCACATACATACCACATTCAATGTCTCTCGACATCCCATCTGACACTCCTTACATAGCTTCTTCCCCAGTGGCCACCTTCTGCTGGGACAGTGTCACCTTCAACTGTGTGTGTCCACAAGTCAATGAGGCTAACATGCACATGCACATTCTATGTCTCTTCAGGGATGTGATGCACCACTGGAATGCAGCATGAATGATAAAGGAGAGCACAAGTTACTTGTGACTGTGGATCAGGCAAGTACTCTGCTCTGTGGAGTAGTTCAGCTACTGGTCATGGCTGTTGATGTGAGCACACCCTCTGTGAGACCAGCACATTTTGACTGACTGTCACATACACTAGCACATTAATTCCATGATGTTTGCCATCTTTCCATTGTTTATCCAGTATCAATGGGCTCTATGTGCTTATAATAGGCTTTCTCTGTGTTATTCTCTCAACCTTCCAACTACCATCATATCTTACTGCCCAGGATGTGCAAAGGAATTTCTTCTTCTTGAACCCACAGGCAATCACTGCATTCCAGTCTGACATAGAATGGCAGGTGATACATGTATGTTTATTTCATTATGTCTTTGGTATATCCCTTAGAGTCCATTTCTTGTACAGAAAAAGCTGCAATGCTGTGGCTGCAGAATTGTCTTTGATTATTTGACTGGAGATATGTGTCAGTCTTGTGAGAAAGCATTGGACAGCAGTCTGTATTGACATCTAACTTTTGTTTGTTGCAGTCTTTTGAATGTCATGTTGCAACAGATAAACCTGACATTGATGACATTTGTGCAAAATCCTCTTTTCATCAAAGGGAGCATCAACTTAACAAACCTGCTAAACAGGCTCCAAATTCCAATGTAATCAGTGCTGTCCAAGTAAACTCAAAATGACATGCTCTTAGGAAGCCAGCAAATTTAAACACAGCGGTTATAGTATTGTTCACACTTTATTTGTACCCACCTGTGGCATGGCACACAGGTACACCTCAGAGGGTAAGCTTGTGAACTGATATGTGCAGCAGTTAAGTGTCTCAACCAGAGGTAGTTCCAGATGGCACCAATGTCACATGTTTGTCATCCAACCAAAAAGCAAATATGGTCCTCAGTGATCTCTTGAGCAAAGCATGGGAAATTTTCATTGGTTCACCAGTGAATCAAGAAAGGGATGCTAACATGTTACCAGTTTTTGAGCAGTGAGATTTAAATATATTTCACTATTTGCATAATAACTCACCTATTATTACCAGTGGGCATGTTGAGTTCATTGTAGCTAGACCAAGGCCAAATTGTAGGTCTTGATGAGAGGAAGGTAACAGGGGAGGATAAATCCCTTAGGGATATGATAGAAAGCCTTAAATCTGAAAATGCCCTGTTGGACAAAGACATCAGATCAAACTTGTTAACTATGCATATTTATGCATATGAGAGAGCACTTTTACCAGTAAAAAATTATATCTGTAGTACACACAATCAACTAGCCCCAGGCTTAGAAAACTGACAATGATGAAATACATTTCACACAAACCTGTCACTCACAGCACTACAAAGCACAAGTTGCCAGATGGTATGTAACAATAGTGCTACTGCAATCAATCATTATTAATTTTTTGCAGGTGAGCCTTCTTTCTTCTTTGAGACCTAGTAAAAAACTATCCTATGTCAGTGCCTTTTGCATCAAGAGCATGAGAGTGCCACAATTGCAGTATGATGCATATGAATTTTGCTGAACTGCCTGTATAGCCACAAAAGACAGTGGAGTGCAAGATGTTGTGATGCAAGACATTGAAACAATCCTCATTGCCAAGGATTGGTTCACATATGCTTGTCTGAACAACAGTCCTCAATGTGGCTTGTTAAAATGGGCATTCCAGGTATGTTTTCAACTACACCAAAAAATTTATATGACTAAAATCATATGAAGACTCATGTTGGAGCAACTGACTATGTAGCTTTTCATTGCCAGCACTGGTCTTGTTCTTCAATAATCAATGACTTTGATAATCACAAAACACTCTTAGACAAATTTCACTTGTTGCACCAAGCACAAATCCTCTTGGATGATTTCCTATAATGGGCAAAACATCACAGAGTATCTGTTCACCAAAGTTAGTTTTAAGTTTCTAAGTTGTGATGAAATCTTTAATTCTTCCCACTACTTTAGAGATTAAATTCAACACTGAGGACACATTCATAAGCAATATTGTTAGTGAGCTTCACCCTCCACCAGAAAAAGGTGATCTAGATACATGAAACTTGCAGTTCCATACAATTATAATAGCACCACTACTCAAAGGTACTGAAAAGAAGTTCTCTGGATATGATACAGCTGGTGTAAATGCTGAAGATGAACTGGGCTTACTGATGGACATGTTTGCACATTGCATTGTTACACATACAGAGCAATCCATGATGTTTGCAGGTCTGCAAGGTAGGTCAGACCAGACGTTGATGCACTGTGCCTTTGAAATAGCTATATATACTCTCAGGAATGATTCACACAAAAATGGTGACCTTACTTTATTTGATCCACAGGCACACTCATGAGTGACTGAGTATTATAATTAGACCTACATGCTTACATCACAATCAAGGTAGATAGTGACATAGGGGAATGGGACCTGGGACCATCTTTCATTCAGAAATTCATTGATACATGTGTGCAACAAGTTGTGCCATCATCTTGAATTCCTGAAGCTTCAGGCTACCCCCAAAGCCACAAATACCCTGGATCTGGAAAATTCAGCTATGGAAAACACTTTACCAGCAGATAATAATCTGCCAACCACTCCCCCTCCAGCTCCCACAAGACATAAACCACACTGTATTGGCTAGTACAGCTCTGTGGCTTGTATTTCACTCATTGACACCTGAAATCACAGGATTCTCCCCTCAAAACTAAAATAATTTCATCTTGTCACTCTCCACCCTCATTTATCCCATTTTATCCCTATGTACAAACTACAGCATTACATGCAAAACAATCATTAAATTCACAATGAAGGGGAGTAGATTTGGCTAGTAGCTATTAGACACTTTCTTGTTTGCCCAATGCTTTGGATTACCTAGAGTTATTTACAATGATTTTAAAATAGTTAGAGTTGCTCTCAATCACAGTTTCATGGAGTATATGGTACATGAAAACAGTTAAAACAACAACAACAACTGGGTATAGGCTGAAGTTATCAAAGGAACAAAAAATTCCTGGCATACGGAAGAGATGGTAAAACAGTGGCAGGAGTAAGAAATAAAAATGGCTAAAAAAGAATAAAGAAAAAGAATGGTCAACTTAGATGTAGCCCGAATGGTCTCATCCAGCCCCGCGCATGTTTCTCCATGATAGAACCTAGTGCCATGTACATAAATAGGAGGATAGCAATCTTGTTTTTTGAATCCATGGCATTGTGGAATGTCAGGCCATGCCATCACATGTAGGCCTTGAAGAATGAAACATCTTCCTCAATCAGATTAATGTCAGGGGAGTATGGTGGTAAGTAGTACAGCTGCACACCCCTGGTGTCATTGCATGAGGAAATGGATGATGGCTGGAGTAACAGAAACTCACCTTTCATGACATAACTCATGCACTTTAGGTGAATGGTGTATGGAACAATTGTCCATGACTAGGACACTGCGAGGCAGTGGCCAGGGGTTTACATGAGACAGAAGTGCATGGATGAAACAGAGGAATGCAGGACCATCATAGGCACCCTCACAAATGGCAGAATAAATAATGCCTTTGCTGCACAAGGCAGGAAGGACTGAAAACCTGTAAACAGATATTAGCGCACAAACAATGGCAAGCCATTGTATGCTTACCCAGTTCCACAAACAAATCTTGCTTTAGTTCAAGCTCTCTTGCCCTTCTTGGCCCATCCATAGAGCCTGTATGTTGTGTGGCAGTCAATGCAGCTCTCATCAATGAAAACCAATCAGTCAGGGTCCTCATGGCCAATTTAAAAGGCGTAGAGACTTCTAAGGTTTTCATTGCGTTCTGCCACAGCTTTTGATAACTGGTAAACATGTCAATGAGAAGCAAAGCAAAAACCAAAGGCAAAACTCACCTTCTTTCACATAAGACCAAGTTCCCGCATAGTCTCCCAGAGTGTACTTAGCCCAACCACCACACCATACATTTCTTGCAGGATGTTCTGAATTTCATCTAGATATGAGCTCAGAAGTAGCTGGACCAACTGAACCAGCATCTACAGTAGTCTAGTCAAAAATATATCATAATAAAACAATGATGTATCACATTCACTTCCATTTCTTGTGGTGTCATTATCTGAATCCTTTTCTTACTGAGTTTTTCTGCAGGTATGACTTCACCAGTTGTTTGCCATAACTGTAGAACTCATTCCACAATGCATTTTGAGATATTGAGATCCAATGAAATATCATTGATCTTTTGCTTGAGTGTGTATTTTTGATATACAATTCATTTCCAGAGGTCCTCCAAGTAGCTCTGATGCTGTCTGAGGTGGTCGGGGATATATCATGGCATAGGAGCACTTCAGAAACCTTCTGGAGCCAGTCACATGATTGTCACATTGTCACATCATCCCTTATGTAGTTGCTAGTTGGCTGCCTCATTGTTTGTTGAGCTAAATTTTGGTTTAGATATAATGCCCAGATAGTATTATATGGATTTAATGCTCTAAAACCAGCAGAAACAAGTAGTATATGCCTAAAAGCTCCCAGAGCCTCCTTCATGTATGCACCTCTCTCTTTGCCCAGGGAGACACCTATGACCCTTGAATTGTTCATGATTTATTATGCACATAATTATCTCCATTATCCCTGAATTTTGTTCAATATACACCTCAAATTGACTTAATATGGTCCATGGAGCTAGAAATATTGGATATATGAATGCAGAGGAATACCAAAAGATTATTATATGTATCTATAGGTATTATATGGAATACAAATATCCAAAATTTTGAAGCTTAATTCCCTGTGGCTGATGAGATACAGCTTGTTTATTCCTGAGCGAATTTCCAGAAGCAAAATTCACAGTCCACCTTATGTAATTGAAACAGCTGTAAGGCACTTGCTGAAAATTTGAGCTCAGGCCATTTTGGAAAGATTATTAGCTACAGCAATGAGTTTACCAGATAATCAAAAGATATGTAGCACATAATTATGGCATAATTAGTGGCTATAATACCAACTAATTATGCAAAGGTTTGGAGTTTATATTTTGTCCAGTTCCCTGCCAGACTCAGATTGAGAGAGACAGGTGAAATGAAAAATGGTTCCAATTCTTTTCTTTCTTAGATAGTATTTTTGTCACTAATTATGTGTAGTTTTATGATTATCTGATAAACTGATTGCTGTCACTATTATTCTTTACAAAATGTGCTCTGGGACCAAATTTGAGTTGGTGCCTTAACTTATGCAAACTGCTGTAAGTATTTCTCCAAACTATCTCCTAGAAGTTCAAGTCAGATGTCTTGATAAATACTTCTAGGCCTTGGATTCATCAAAATATAATGTTTGTGGCCACAATTAATGATGTCATGAGGAGAGTTCACAGTCAATTGTTATGACTCAGCATGATGGCGAACAGCTCTTATCAACCCAAAGGAGAACACAATCACAGTGCTGTCCCCAGCTACTCCTTAGGCAAAATGTACACTACTATTGGATTGTTAAGATACTAAACAGAGAGTAGATTAGCCATGACAAGTGTGTGTTTTGAACTCTTCTAAAGGGTATGCTGCAAAACAATGGTCACAGGACTCAAGTTTTTCTGAGTCATTAATTGTGAGATGAATGCACAATATAAACTCTTGAGGTCAACAGCCCACTGTTGACACTTGAGCAATTGTGAGAAGTGGTGAGCTGTTCATATTTAATATAAGATTTCTGACTGAACAACCAAATGCACAGTTGATGATGTCAAAGTACATAAACCTTACAAGAAGTTGGTTGGTTTGCAGGATAATGTGCAAAACAGATGTGCAGTTGCAGCAGATGCACAGGGCTGAATTCAGGAGGGTTCACAAACAGGGCTCAGACTGGCCCCATGGTGCCCTCTCCAGGTGTCATGGATCCAACAGAAGTCTTTGACCACCAAATATTGGATTATACTACATCTAGTCTACATCTACCCAGTCTCCCTGCCTTGACATTTGCCCAGCCTTCATATGCCTCACAACCCTCCTATGCCTCGCAGCCTTCTCTCAACCCAAACCCAACGAGTCACTGGCCCTGGATGAATGCACATGAATATTGAAATGTTATTAGTAAAATAAATGAGAAATCAGTACATACTGATAGATTGACCATCATAAGTAGGAAAGAATAGAGGCAAGCTTACCTATCTCCAAGTCTAATGTTCATGCACATGGGAAAGTTGTGGTGATAAAGAGTTTTGTAATCAAAAAGGATAGTTAGAACCTTAATTTGAATGAGGATGACAACCACCATCATCTGAAAGACTCTTGACAGGTTATGGGCCCCCCACATCAAACTGCACTAAAAGAAAGAAATCATTTGACATTCAACCTTGAACAAAACTCGTAACAAACATCTCACATATCACTCCACTCAAACACACCATGCTGTCCAGCTCCTACGAAATGACCAAAATCATCCTCACCAGTCCTGAAAACTTTCAACTATGGATGTTATGTTTACCTGGAGCTCTAGCAAAAGAAAAGCTCTTAGGAGTCATCACAGGAACCAACCTACCTTCCACAACTACTGCACCTCAAACCAGCACTTCCCCAAAATCAACTTCCAGAGCACACAAGATGATTGGCAAGCACACAACTACAAAGCATGGGGGATAATCCTGGACTGGGTTGACAACTGACTTGCACTATGCCAGGGGGTCTTATTCTGATTGCACTGTTATGTGATGGTGATTATAACCCTGTGAGCTTGTATTTATTCTCTAGGCTTAACGAGTCAAAACTCATACAAGAATATTAAAGCACGGACTTCGTGGCTGTGGCCTCCAGACAGCAGTGGAGCTCGCCCAGGCTGGTTTTGGGGATACACTTCTCACTACTACACTGACCTCAACCCTTCGAGAACTCCAAGCCTTCATTTCAAGCTGGCGGCTTGCTCTAAAAAATGAATTCTATACCAATTCGTCTGGATTAATGGCTCACAAACATCCACGCCTTGCAGAAGAACTCACAGAGGAATTTCCCTGCCTGGATGTACTAAGAGCTTACACACATCCAGTGGTTTCGGTTTCACCGGGACCTCTCCAAGAAAGATGTCCAGATCTTGGGATACTTGCTCGCTACTGTGAAAGCACTTTTCGATGGGAAGGTGAGAGCATTATTGGACGTTTTCGCACTTTGATCTGGCAGGGAGCAACCTTGAGAGCTCTTCTCAAACATCGAAATGCTGAATTAAAAACTCACAATACTGGACCCGAACACCTGATCGGAAGGATTTATGGTACTCGTAAAAATACGGCGAACGATGGCATCCTTGAATATCGTGTGGAGGTCAAACCGGGTGACTTTATAGCCGAAACCAGAGCGGGAATCAAGCATGCGATGTCTGACAATATTTATAGACCTATTGACGATGGTGGGGAGATGAGGGCAAAGAAAGAAAAACAAGGGAATAGAAAACAGGAGATCCCGAGACATCTTTGCAAGTTTGCAAGTTTGGATGCCTATGGCTATTTTAAATTGCATTTATCCAGACCTGGTTGCCTGCTACACTGTAGGTGACCCAATGTGTTCTCTGCTAGGCTCAGACTCATCCAAGCCACTGGCGCAGAGAAAGAGGAAAATGAGGACTTCGAATTCAGCATTATCATCGGGGTCGGAGTATTCACCTAACCATTCAGAGATGTATACATGTCGGTCTTCAAGGAAACAGCCAGGTGGGTTTCGGCTTCGCGAGGTCTTAATAGCAATGGTGATTTTCAACAGGTCAAAATGATGCGAGACACACACATGCACTCACTCACAACGAAGTTATTGTTATTTCCAGCGATTCAGATCAGAAGACATCTAACACGGCCGTAGTCATCATTTCCAGTGACTCGGATTCTCAAAGCGAAATCCTGGATTTGACTTGAGTGCTTTGTACAATATTACTAGTAGTTGATAAATTTTCTGTAAAGCTAGTACTCATAATTTCATTAAGGTCTTGCCTCACGTTCATCCGAGGGATGTCGATGCCTCTCAAGGGGCAAATCTCTGGTCGGATGCATCGGATCCAGGGGAAATCTCCCAGGGCTTCGCTACGGCCGGCGCGAATCTCTGGCGATGACCAGTCTGCCGGTTTTTCCGACACCCCTTCTATAAGGGATATACAAAGTGTCAAAAAACTCGAAAGAAAACTAGGAATCAAAATGCTAAAATAAATGAACATCTGGAGGCCAAACAACAGGTAAATAAGCATTCTAAAGTACAAATGTAACACAGGCATGCCTTCTCAAAAATTCCTAAAGAAAAATAGGAAGAAGGGAGGATGGTGGGCCGCGGGCAGGGGAAAATGGTAGCCTCAAGGCTGCAGGGCAGCAGCATTTGCAAGCTTACAACGCCTAAAAAGCGACACGTTCAAGTTCACAAGGTTGAAATGAAGTCAAATTAAGGTTGATACCACTCGCTCGTGATCCCGTATAACTAAAAACATAAAACGCAAAATAATATATCCCGAAAGCCACCATGAATATCCGAAGTTTCGCTCTTAGCTTCACATTTCCTCAAATCCCAGTGTCAAGTGATTTATGCCAAACCATCCCGGAATACTGTCCCAAATAGTTTGTCTGGCTCTCTGAATTGTTGTTCTCATGTCAGACCTGCACATTTCACACCCTCTAGCAGCTGGTTTCTCGGCGACGTCTCTGCCCGTTTCCCGACTCTGCATATCGAGGATGGATTGAAGCAAAAACAATGGATCGCTCTCTCGGCCTGAGGTCAAGCCGCCTACTGCTCGTAAGGTTTCATATGTGATAATTGCGAAGGAATCGCGGCAAACGTCACTATTGTTGTTGTGTACGTTGCGACACCATTCCGCGGGTTTACGGTCCTCGAGCTCCTTCGCGATCAACGAGGATACGAATTGCTGGCCTGCTTCTTTTCCCATGAACACAAAGATGTTGTCTTGACCCTTAAGGAACACCACGGGGCCGTCCGGTGTTTCTAATGACCCACTTAGGATGTGTGTTGAGATGTAGCGGGATAAGTCATAAAAAGCTGCTGGGAGCAGTGAAGGGAGGCATAGTTCCCGAGCGAGATTGATGATCAGGATCGGATTCGTTCGTGTTAATGATGGCTTGTATAAACCCGTGGAGGATGTCGCTGCTTTCTCCCTTCTGTCCCATTCAGCCAGCGTGGAAGGCCAGTCGAGTCGGAGCCGACCGAGCGCACGCCGGCGAAGTTCCCCAAAAAAATATTTAGTCGACAGGCGTAGAATTGCAGAAATCGCAGTAAAGTCGACCGCTGTGCCCTCGCAGAAATACCTGTTCTACTCAATGACGCTGAGAATATAGGTCCGGTCTGCATACTCACAGGCCGTCATACAAAGCATTTAGCATGTAAATCAGCTCCTGCACTTTGTCGTGTAGCTTGATTACAGGACAACCATCGATTAAAGGCGCGTCGAGCGGTTGAGGAATATCCATCATCCCTCTGAACACATCCGAATGGCGTGTGAGTTGCCCGCTGTGAACACGGAAGCAGGTATCTTCAGCGATCAAGATGATGTTGCCGTCTTTGAAGTAAAGATCTTTATGCCACTTGACGTCGAAGACATTGAGGTCATGTATGATTGACATGACGGTCAAGCGGTGGTGAGGCGTGTGGCTGACACTCGGGAAACCGTGCTATTTGACCTGGGTGGCTGACAATGTCTCTCGCGGAGGTCTGATATTCTTTGCTGAAGCATTCCCAAGCAATAAAAGCTGGTAACTTATCAGGCGCGCGTTTTGAGTCAAGCCACGAAGTAGTTCGTGCCATAGAGCGAATGAGGGAGACATTCGATTGTTTTGTTAAGTCGAGGACAATGGCTGAGGCACTGTATGGAGGCCAGCAAATCGACAGTAATAAAATTCATTTATAGACATTACTCAATGAATATCTAGGCTGCTGCAGAGACTGCGAGTGGGGGAACATCGAACTTGGCAGCCAGCTCATCAAACTCAGTACCTTTGCTCGCGATGGAGCTCACCAAAGGATGATTGGGATATTCGCTTTGCAGACGACTACAAGAGGCGCACTCTGGACGTAAGTGACAAAATCGGGGACAAGCGAGGACTGCCTACCTCCATAAGGTATTGACGTTTTCTTTCTGCCCTCCTAGCTCCGCAGCAACAACACTTCCAGCAAGCGCATCAGCTGCCACACCCTGCCCGTCTTTTTGTGCTTCTGAGAAATCGGACTGCGCCTCTGGAATTTCGCCGCGGAGTAGATGTGTGATACCACGCGAAACAAGCAAGTGTGCAGAGGATAATGATGGGTTGTGCAATTGCTCCACGTAAAAGGAATGCGGGTTAGAGTAGGAGTCTTTTCCAGTGAGGAGACCTATAGATGCTTCGATGTGTTGTAGGAGAAGATCATCCTCGGCCCATCTTCGTGCACGATCGAATTCTTTTTTCGCAAGGTCCACGCGATTAATAGAGAGATAGATTTGAACGGAAAGCGCGACACTACAGATGAATAAATCGAAATGCCACTTGTATGATGCAGAATAGACATGACAATAAAGGATACGCACGCATCAAGATTTTCAATCCCGGAACCTGCTCCCAAGGTCTCGAGCGCCTCCTCAATCTCCCCTTCTTTCGCAAAGGCAGTCCCTGCAACCACTCGTACTAAGCCTTTCTCTTTCTCAGCAACGCCTTCCTCATCAATTTCAACGGAAAGGTCTCGTAGTTCTTCCAGTGCCTTCTCTACATTGTCTTTATGAATGTACCGGGCAAGGGCACTCACAGCACGTGTAGACAAAGAAGTATCCTCAGACTCTAACAGTTTTAAGGCTTCCTGTGGCTCGTCAAGAGCGACATAGGCCCGAGCTTGATACAGTCGTGTTTGTGCATAATCAGGCGAGGACGGGTCTGGTGATAACTCCGTAAGCGACCTCCAAGCACCTGTACCGTCATATCAGATCTAAAAGGCCTAAATTGGAAGGCACAGACTTGCCCAGAGTGAACTGTTGCTTAATGTAATATAAATCTGAGGAGTCCATGGTGGACAGATAGTGATTGTATGTATGTGGCACTGTGGACCCTTGTGGAAGACAGTTCCCAGTTCGCTAAGTATCAATCTTGATTCTTTGAACATCAGTTTGATAACAAACTGCATACTGAACCTGAACATTTCCGAGACAATTTCACATCCGTCATTCTGTTCTTTCGTGGCTGAGTAGGGACTCTTCTTCCTCAGTAAGTAGCACAACGCGGGAAGATGTTGCACTAATGTTGATCAACTTCCCAGTCTTCATATTACTAGTAGCCATATGCATATAAATGAGTGCTTATGCGTGGTGATGTATGGCAATCGAACGTACGCATGGACTGACGATACATGGAAGACTTTTCTTACACTCACACATTGATTCCTTCTAGTAGTTTGTGTCGAAACCTTCAAACAATGGTTTTGTAGGTTGTAAATTATCTTCGAACAACATATTCCGTAGATACTATCAACACGGTTAGCCTGAATCCTCTCGAGGGAATACCGTGCATGCATTCATTCACTCACAGGATTTCCTAAAGTTCAGACCGGTTAGTTATTGATATCTCCCTCGACCTCACGACGGTTTGGCACAGAACTATACGCTTGGAAAGACCCCAACCTACTCAGAAATCTATAATCTCGCTTTCCGTCCCGGAATTTCAAAGGTCGCCGTCTTTCAGCCAATGCTTTCTTGCTTTTCTATCACACGAATTGCCTACTCGGTTTGGCATTACGTCCCCTGCACACTTTCGAATACCGAGCTGGGGAAAGGAATGTCCTCTATTTTTCAATATCTGAGCCTGATCTGCAATTTGCCTTGCGCCGAATTACGAGTTGTGACCTCAATGAATAGCAGGTTATGTCCTCCCAGGTTCGTGAATGATAAGTGGCGTGTCTAGGCCCTCCCTATGATTTTTTTGCTGTGATGAACGCTTACTCAAAGGCTCTACAGCAATCCAATATTATTGTGAACCCAGGTGCCAATCTTGATTATTTTCTGATTACTGTTCAAGTTCAGAGCCGGCGGTGAAAGTCGATGACTGATGCCCTTATATGGCTGATGGAACCCCGCAACTCACTTTATCCATCGAGACCTAAGGTTTTTCACTTGCCAGTGCTGTGCCTTCTACGATTTCTGAAAGATGCCTGAGAATCACGACACTCCTGTAGCTCTTAAGTGCCGAGCTGACAATTAACACGTGACCGTTCAGTGCCAAAGCTATTCCTCTGCTCGCCTCGAGGCCGACACCAAGGAGCCTACTTAATGCTCGCCTAAATATTTATTTGTTTAGATCTCACGTGGGTAAGCATCGGGCCGTCCGCCCGCGGCGATATCGAGAACACCATGAACACGCAGCCTAAGCGTGGTCCTATTGAAGCTAACTGACGGAGGACCGTCTTGAAGTTCGCTGTTAATACCTCTAATCCACTTCGAGCTGTGGCCGTACTCGATAAAAATCGTTTACGGTACGTCGGTTTTTGTTTATGGCCTTCGCCCTTCTGCTGACCTAATTTTACTGGTAAACACCAAGTGATTCTCACAAATCCACCATGGTTACATTTGCCGAAGAGTCTTCACCTTCGCCGATTTCTCTTTCGATGTATCGAGCTATCTCCGATAGTGAGACGGAATGGGTCCCCGCCGACTCCCCCTCATGTTCCGAATTTTCAGCCACAGAAATACTGCTGATAACATGGAATATCAATGCCGCAGAGGATCTAGCTAAGGAACGATTCATTCGAATCATTACTCACCTAAGAAAGAAAGCTCTTGGTGATAGCAAAATTCCTCCTCCTTGCTGCATCCTGCTACAAGAAGTGCACGAAGAAGTACTTTCAGCACTCTTGAAACATGAATGGGTCCGCGATAATTTCCTTGTAACCCCTATCAACGCAGCAGAATGGGGAACGCAATATGGAAACATCACACTCGTATCAAATACCGTCCCAGTCAGCACCGTCTTCTTCGCAGAGCTCCCGATGAGTAAAATAGGACGACACGCCATTTTTGTCGATGTTCATCTCTCTGCGCCTCCACCTGAATCTGAAGAACAGGTGCGGGACAAGCGCATTCGCACAATTCGCATAGCCAATACTCACTTGGAGCCGGAGCCGCCGCATGGTCGCCGTGACGTGCGACCAAGGCAACTCAAACAGATAGCGCGCCTGCTCAATGTCCCAAATATAGAGGCATTCATTTGTGCAGGGAGCATGTGCAGCCTTGGAGCCTCAGATAAGGTTGCACCTTCTCAGGCTGGTTTTGCAGACGCTTACAAGGGGGCGAAACGGGACTCGATGACCTGGGGCTATCAACCCCGGACTCAACGTCTCCCTTGTAGGCTAGACAAGGTGCTCTATTTCCCTACGGAGAGGGTGGAGATCGCATCTCCTACACGCATAGGTTTTCGGGCTCGTATGGCGACTGGGAGAGATTTATACCTTAGCGATCATTGTGGACTTTCTACTAAGGTGAAGGTATTGCGAGACTGCTGAGTGAAAGACCCTGGATGTACTGAGTGTAATAGTTGTCATGTATCATGCTGTACTTACCACCGCAGGTGTTTCTTTGCAGGGTTTCTAAATCAGATTAATTTACATTATATTCAGTCTTTCAGAAACGATTTTCGAGCGCAAACATCAATCGAATAGTTATGTCCAAATTATGTAATTACCAAATATATTACATAATATTTGTTCAATTTCTAATTGCAACGCTCACTAAAGTTATGTCCCTTTCGGTACGATCTGTAGGGTCGCGAATTGTCGAGGTGGTTGTGAACTCTCCTATTTCGCGTGCCGTTGCTTTAGGGAAACGCAGAGCATCTATAGCCTTCGCGTCAGGTTCAGCCACATCCGCACCTACACCAACCTCGGAGAGTAACTCGTCAGATAAAGACGAGGAACAGGACAACGGTTCAGAGTTTGAACCGTATGGAGAAGATGCTGCCTTAGATATCGGAGAAAGCGACTCTGAGGAGGAATTTAGCGATAGGCCGCGTCCACCTGGCTCAGAAACCCCCAGTGAGAGGCCATATGCCTGTACCTATCAGGATTGCACAAAATCCTATACTAAACCCTCGAGACTCGCCGAACATGAACGTTCTCACACTGGAGAGGTGTGCTAAACAATATGTCAATTCGCCTTCGCGCCGCTCATGTTACTATATTCAGAGACCTCACGTATGTTCGACATGTAACAAGTCATATTTACGGGAATCCCATCTTCAGGCGCATTTACGAAGCCATCTTCCTGCCTCTGAAAGGCCCCTTGCCTGCATAGAGGAATCGTGCTCCAAGCGCTTCTGGACGACGCAACATCTTAACGTGCACATTGCCAACGTTCACAAAAAGGAGAAAACGCTCAGTGTAAGTGTGTTATGATAATGTGTGGAAAGTGTTGTTTGATAACGTGGAAGCAGTGCAAAGAAGACGGGTGTAATGAAAAGTTCGCGAAGCATCATCAACTTAGACGTCATGTTGTCGATGTGCATTCTCTACCTGGCACAAAACCTTACCAATGTACAGCGGATGGCTGTGAAAAGTCGTTTGCGACCAATCAAAAGTTGCGGAAGCACTCAAAGGTGCACGAAGGTAATTCTGGCCGCTTTCTACACGCCGCTCTTCTCATATATTTGCATAGGCAACCGGTATGCGTGCTTGAACACCAACTGCACTACAACTATATCATCTCCATTATATTTCTCAAATTGGACGGCTTTACAAGCACATCTTCGAGAGTGTCACCCACCAACATGTCCTTACGCTGAATGCGAGGGCCGGACCTTTGCGTCACAAAATGGACTGAAGGGGCATTTGAAAGTACACGAAGAAAGGGAAACTGAGGAGGCATTAGAGAACGCAGTAGGCGACGATAAACGACCGATGAAACGGAGAAGAGGTGGAGAGATAGGAAGGGACTGGGCTTGTGAAGTGAAAGACTGCGTGAAGACATTCAAATCGGTAGGCGATCGTCCTTTTTGCCGCAGATTCTTGGCTTAACTCTTGGCCCCTTTTTATAGAAAAAGGCTCTCACTACTCACCATAATATCACACATCTCGGCTGCCGAGACCACGTCTGTTCATACCCAGGGTGTGGACAGACATTCGGATACAAGCACCTCCTTCAGCGTCATACTGCTAAAGCACACAGGTTTGAAGAACCCTCGACAACAGCTCCCCATGCATCCAATGATGATGAGGATTCTTCAAGCATCGGATGGATCACTGGTGCCAACTATACTTCCCCTTCTGCACACCGCAATACACGTCGTGCGCTCGTACCTTGTCCTTGGCCCGACCGCTTCGACTCAGAGGTAGAGGGGATAGAGCAGCCGAGAACTGCAGTGCGGTGTGCCTACATGTTTAGCAGGGCATATGACCTGAAACGCCACTTGAAAGCAGATCATAATCTGCAGCTCACCAAGGATGAAGTGGACGATTGGGCTAGCAACTGGAGGGACCGACATACAGGGTTACAGTGAATGTTGTGCTTCGTTATTAGCTTGCTTCACATATTTTAGTTAATGTTTATTGGTGAACTTTTTGCGTAACGGTGGGTAGTCTTTTTCTAAGTCCGCTGCAACTCTCCAACTTCAACTACCATGTTCAATCGTACCCATGCGCAGGCATCGCCGTCGGTAACCTTGGAGAAGGGTATGGCACGTCTTCGACCTATGCGTGCCAATCGGCCACTTAGACCCTCCATTAGTGCAGCAAGATTAGGCCCTACAGAGGGTGAACGTAAAGCAGCGACTATACTGGCAGCCGTCGCTTTCATGGTTCTCTTAGCTGTCTGTCTGGCAATGTATCTACTGAACAGGTCGAGGTGGGAGCTCTCATCGCTACGGTTCCCGATGCCATCTAAGCTGCGTTCTTCTCCCTCAGCACTGGATGATCGATCCATCACGCCTCTTCCGGCACCTCGCCATTCTCCTCTAGATGTGGATGAGAGATCGAGATACTCCGATGCTTCGGAACAGTACATGTCGTACCTACCACATAGTGGCTTCCACAACCAGCGTATCGCCCTTGAGAATGCCCTTGTCATCTCACGCATCCTCAACCGCATTCTTCTTGTTCCACCTGTCTTACTTGGAGATCCGCCTCTGCGTTATAGGCCATCTAGTAGTCTGCGTGTCGATGTCGCCTTGTCCGGAAAAATGGGTCTTGAACACTGCGCGCGCATGCATTCGACCGCTTATGTCCCGGAGGAGTGTACCAATTTTTGGAACCATGCGCATGTTCCATGGGATTGGTTTATCGATTTGTCGGAAGCCACACAACACTACAACATCAAGAAACTTGTGAGAAACGATGTGACTGATGCTTTCTTAGTACATTTGCACATCGATCCTTCAGAGGCATATTACTTGAATGATACGGACCCATATCAATTCCGCTTTTTTGACTCTCGCGCCGACGCAAGACCTCTAGGTGACCGGTACAAGACCCGTATCGACTTGCAGACGCTTGCAGAACTCGCCCATAGACACCGTCTCCTTCAGTTTGGCACCCTCTTTGGGACAACTCGCCTTCGTCTTTTAGACCCGGCCAACATTGCATTGCGGCAAAACGTGCGTCGTGCAATGGTTTTTGCCAACCCTGACCTTCTCGCCATTGCGGATGGTGTGCGCGATTCGCGTGAGCTTGGAGGTGCGAGGCAGTATGCAGCCGTGCACCTGCGATTAGGGGATGGTGTTTTCGCAGATAGGGAGGCAAGGGCGTATAATGTGCGTTTGGTGTGGTGGAGGCTCGTCCGGGAGCTCGGAATGAGTGATGAAGATGCGATGAAGATCGAATTGGGGCTGCAAGGTGAGAAAGGTGCGGTTACACCTCCAGCTCCGGCACAAATACGACGCGGCGCGGCCTTGCATACGTCCCATCCACCCCTCCGTCATCTTGATCCTTCCTTCAGATGCAACCGGAGCGCGGTTCACCCTCTGCTTCGCATCCCTCTTTACATCGCCACAGACAAGCCCAATCATCCACTCTTATCGACTTTCAGCAACACATTCTCATGTATCTATCTCCTCTCCGACTTCAATATACAACTAAAGCTAGATAACATTTCGTTGGGTGCCAAGGACCGTTTCTTTTCAACCTCGTATGACATTCCACTCGCGCCGTTTCTTCCCCCGTTTCTGGACGCAATGATTGCGTCCAAAGCGCGTGTTGTTGTTGGCACTTCAGGAAGTACATTCAGTCGCTTCGTTGAAGATGTACTTTGGCGCACGTATCACGGGTGGGATGTTGTGGTGAGAGGTTGAAGTCTTAGGGAAAAAGGCACTCTTGGATATGTAGAAGAATTGTATTTATCCTTGAACCTCATTCCTGTGTAGAAAAAAATTCCTGAAAGCTTTTGTGCATCTCTGAGGACTTTACATCCGTTATTATAGTTTTTATCACTAGTAGTCTTAGATAGCCATAGAGCTGTGAGCATCCGACCTGAGGCGCCTAGGCCCAAAGTGTTGTTCCTACGTTTCTTTCAAAAAACAAGACAGCTCCGCCGGTAAAGGTGAACCCATAGGGTAAGGCGAGTTGTTGTATTTAAACACAGATAACTTCTATATATCGGACCGTGCAGATGTGCATGATGTTCTTGATGAAGCTGTACATGTTAGGACCGCCATCTGGTGCAGTCAATTCCACTTCCCAAAGTACTATATGTTGTTTGACAATATCCTAACCCATGATCTTTATAGTATCTTTATCTTTCCTGAAACCATCTTCCCTTGTTCACTCCTTGCCCAAGCTTTCCCGTCCTTGACTTGAATAACAATTTTGCTTTTACCCTGCGGCACTTCGATTGTTGTATCGCTTTGCTTTCCGTTTATGACGACCTCAAAGCCTCTGGAGAGGTCATAGTTCGCGCTCTTCTCCTCGATGCTGAGAACAATAGCAGCTCCGTCGCGAATAAGAAGTGGTAAGGTAGAAAAGCCATGGGTCTCCGTGAACCACGCGGGACCTTTGCGCTCTTTGCCATCGAGTAATCCAACCCAACGGCCTTCTGGGACGTAGAATGTCACATCATCCGTCGCAGAGAAAATAGGAGCTACAAGAAGATCTGATCCAAACATGTACTTATAGAATCGATTAGTCTCGAACAACATCAGCTAGAGCGATATGATACAATAATACTGACCTGTAAATCGAGCTTCCAAGCGGTCGGATCATGTGGAAACTCGAGAAACATCGCTCGCAAAATGGGCACCCCGGTCTTGTGTGCTTCACTAGCAGCAATCATGATGTAAGGCATGAGACGATGCTTGAGCTCGACGAATGTCTTGAGTACTTGAGAAGATTCGGGCGAATCAGGCTCAATCTCCCAGGGAACACGATATGTTGTTGATCCATGAAGGCGCGAATGGGAGGCAAGGAGACCCCCTGGAACATATGATTAGCATCGTATGAAAAATACCATGAGCTGCACTAACATTGTATCCATCGTTTGTAAAGTGCTGGTTCGGGCGCGATGACTCGATCACCTGGAGCTTTGAAACCACCTATATCGGTTGCGCTAAATCCGAAGCCTGCTAAGCCAAGAGAGAGACTCTACACCAAATATAATCAATTCTTTTTTCCATGCGAGTCTGAGTCAGATCTCTGACTTACACCACGGAGTGCTTCGGCCATACCAGTCCAGAGAGTAGAACAGTCACCACCCCAATGAACCGGGAATCTCTGACCTCCAGCAGTCGCGCTGCGGGCAAAAAGACATGCCTGTTCAATGCCCCGCTTCTCTACCATTATCTCAAATACTGCCTGGTTGTATATTTGTGCATAACTGTACTCCCTGAGAATCAGCTAATTGTGCAGAAGTTGGATGAGGCTTAGTTACTAGTTGTGATGTATTCGTGCATCGGAATTATCGAAGAGCTTGACTTGATCCCAAGGTATACGTTCACCAAAGTCTGTTTTGAATGCATCTACTCCTTGTTCCATCAAATGTGCGAGGTGAGACTGATACCACTTCTTCGCGGCGGGGTTAGTGACTGTTTTCACGCTTTACCTCAGAGATGAAAATCTTATATGCAGACACTTACAATCGACGATCGCCATTCCAGCTTGCCAACGATCTGTCTGCCACGTGCTGAATAGCACAGGTCAGGATCAGCTAACATATCAAATACTGCAAAGTTTACATGCCTGCCGTCAAGTTTTTTGATGAAATATCCCTTCTCGTCGCCTTCGTCAAATAGTGCGGGTTCTTGCCCAATGTATGAGTTGATCTTTACGTGAAAAAAATCAACCGGGAAGCAGTCCACTTGACTGGAAATTCGCTTACCCAAACGCAGACCTTCAACCCTCGTTCATGCAGTCGTTCAATAAACTTTGGCGCATCTGGGAAATATTCCTCGTCCCACTCGAAGTCACACCACTGGTGACCTTTCATCCAGCTTAAAAACGGACGTTTCAGAGTCAATATGATCTCGAAGAACACGAGTGATGCGCACAAACAGTCAAAATGAAATACACTCAGGGGTATCTCTCGGTCTCGCAAACCATCTAAAAATGATGTAACGGTCTTCTCATCGTAGCTTTCAACAATGGAATCAGTTTGGTAATTTTGTAGCCATGTAAATTGATGAAGAGCTAAAAGTGAGACATTACCTAGTAAGAAAACTTGTAGTAAGCCAGAGGCCAAAGGTCCATGGAGCTGGAACAGGTGGCCGACCAGTAATAGCTGTATATAGCTCGAGGATGTGTTTCGGGTGCGGCCCATTGATAACTAGAACTCTAATCGTTTCCCCGGGGAGAGATATTTGCACCTGAGAAAAGTCAGCGGACAGCAGGGTTTGATTTGATTAGGAATATTGGGGATCCAACCTTGTCCATGCGTTCACTCTGAACCTCAAAAGAAACCACGTCAGGGGAGTCGACAAATATACCATAGCCCTTGGAAGAAATGATGAAAGGGACATTCTTGTATCCTGGAATATACTGTAATTAGTATTGATATTAAAACGTCGAGATGATCTCAACCGATGGGTGAGTCGGTTCCGCCATCCTCATTCCACATATCGACAGTTTGGCCATTTTTGATGAATGGCCCAAATCGCTCCCCCAACCCATAAAAGGTTTCTCCTGGCGAGACAGAAAACGATAGTGTCATCTAAGGAAATAATCCGATAAATAGAGTATCAGAATCCTTCTATGGAACATACGTATGCTTGTATTTGGCCAGTAGGACCTAGAGGTGGACGATGGAAAGGATCTTCATTCGTTGTTGTGGTATAAGTTGCATCATTTGAACGCCCAGTGTGAAGTGAGTCTATGATCCATCTAAGTAAACGCGTTATTTAGTTTGTCATGACATCAATCAGGTTTAAGATCGTGGAATCACGCTAGTGAATTAAATCCAACGGATGTGAGAATCTGGCTTTTGCTATCCCCCGCTGCGCTTGAAATGAAGCTGATGTCGAATGCATCCGGTCGAGTGTCTATCCGGGCAGAAAGGTTCTCGGAAGTGATCATAGCAATATAATCAGCCTGAGACAATTTGAGACCTATGAAAAGTAAATACAAGAAAAAAGGGGAGAAACGACATCCGTCACCGTTCCGAGGAGTGAGATTCACAGGGGGTGAACCAGTAAAGTCCGGAAATCTCTCAAACCTAGGCTCCTTCAAGGCTGATCTCCCCTATATCATATTCTAAACCGAAGAAAAATCAATTTAAAAAGAGAATTACCAAAAAATGGGAAGCTTTCAGCTCTAAAACGTCTGCCAATCCGGCTAAACCGGGGGACGAAAGCTCCACAGTGATCGTTGGCTTATTTAAGGTGTCCCCACGATGTCTGATATGCCTTGTCGTACACAAAGCACGTAAAGTCTCCGAACAAGAGTTAGATCCATCGGTAGCTGAAAAAAACAAGTACATCATAGATTAGGGATACGCAGTGTGCCGGAAGTCTCATACCTTGGTTTGGCGGGAGGATGGTGAGTTTGGAGACTTCAGTCGCTGGATACACTTTGATACCCTCCTTCACATCCCATGTTCCATTGGTGAACTTCATGGCTCTGCCTAGGAAGTACACGTGCCATGCGAAGCCTCGTGAGTGCGAGCCGCAGGCTTACGTGACTCGGTTAACGGTCGCACGATTGCATTAATGGTTAATTATATGGGTGTTACAATTCACCCAGGCGAATATTATAATAATCCACTAATAAAACGATCAGCATATTCTCCGTATGTGTACAACATTTCCCTCAAAGCATTGTATTCCTTCTCGAGACACAAATACCAAATCCCACTGGGTGATATAAATCTAAAGGGTGGAACAAGCCATGACCAGGAGCGTAATCGCAAATATTGACTTCCCAACGTGAGACAACACAGCACCATTCGGGTTTGCGCTCTTGGTGGGCACAGGCATGCCACTGCCCGATGCGGGTGCTCCAGCACTTGCTGGAGGTGCACCTGAGCTTGCACCACTAGCTGAAGGTGTTGCATCACTCGCTGCAGGTATGCTACTCCCCCCCGGTACACCACTATCTGTGGGAGCTGAAGTCGCTCCGCTTGCCGCAGCACCCCATCCCATTGGAGCAACAGCCGTAATCTAAAAAAGTCAGTAGTTAAGAATCTGTTTTGCCTCATAAGCAGTGCGCACCGACGGTAAAGGCCTGAATCCTTGCACAAGGCATCCATAGCTTTGAGGACAGACATAAGTATACCCAAGTCACAGTTAACTCACGTGAGCATCATGGCTACTGCTGGAGCTACCTACACTGTAGGGTGGCCTGTACTAGTGCAGTGCTCTCGATACTGTTCGCGACGGCACAGTTGAAGCATGTTTAGAATGCAGATAGGTAGGTTGAGTTGCAGATGCACATTGATGCTGCTGGACCTGTGGGAACGGTAGTTAACGTTGCCTTGCAGGAGGTGAGCGCAGGGGATATGCCAGTGCACTCGGTGCTGCACTATGGTAAGTAAATCCCAGTATGGAGGTCATGATGAGTGGCAGCGTGCATGCTGAGCTTCGTTGGAAGTACTTATGACACTGCCTGTAGGCAGTGTTATGCCTTGTCGCCTCCATAATTGAAGGGCGTGTGATTCAGCCATGGCTGCATGAGCTGTGAATGGGGTAAATAATTATCTCATTAGTCGATGGAGTGAGCGTAATATAAGGCCTACCATTTATTGTCATAAGAGAAAGGGTGACGAGTAAGATTGAAGTGTGCATGGTCACATGCACATAAGGAGTAAGTAAGGGGTGATAGGCTAGAATGAAGGGGGCGAAAGTGAATGGAGAGGGAGCTAACACAGGGCAAATATGACCTCAATCAAAAGCAGCTGTGAGTATATTTATAGACTGTTCCAGGCATGAGGGAGTTGACACTATCTCATCATGATAGATGGTGAAGTGACATGGGGTCCAAAAAACATCTCAACTGATGGAAAAATCTATTCTCGAGATTAATGCAGATTCCATGCATGATGCATGCTGATGGGTCATATTACTATTGCGGTGACTTTGACATTCATTAGAAGTGGCATATGGCATGTGATGGGGCCAGTTGCGTGTATGTATAGCAGAGTGAGAAGGGCCCAAAGACATCCCAGACCAACCAACTTGAAGAGCTCAAATTGAACATTTGAACACTGTGACCTGCCACATCAGAATGATTCATTGAGGGGACGTTACAGGTAGAACAGCGGTGCATGTGCCGCACTTGTCCATGTAAGAGTAGGCATGCGTTGCTAAAGACATGTGCATGAGAAAGGAGTCTCTTACTAGTAGAAAGCCGTATCATAATTGAAATTCTAGTGTTTTCGGTCACAGCCTATGTGAAAGCCTGAGGGAATAAGATGTGATATGTGGTTTGGACAGTTTGAGGAGGCATATAGAAGGGTCGATAATTGTTAGATTGTGATTTAAGAAGTAGAATCTTATTCGTCACAACATAGGGACCCTTGTTACCTAATGAGGACTCGGAGGCGCCGGCAAGTGACGTTTGTCACCTGGCCCCTCTCACCAGTCACGCGGCACTCTCTTGTGGCATTACTATACGAGAGGATCATTCTGCTCTTACACTTCCATCTAATACGTATTTTTCAATGTCATGAGAACCACCTTTCCGTTGTTAGTCGTTTCCGTCCTTACGTTGACTGCATTCGCAAGTGTTTTTCAGGCAGTAAATCAGCACATTTCACAAGGTATGCTCCCGTCTTACTTTGTTCATTCCCATACTTATTCTTAGACGTGTACCTCGATCTTGTATTCTGTAAGTAACGTCTGTAGTTTGATGATTAGCTTTGGGAGACGGACTTGAAGGACATCCTGCAGACCTCAAATATTCCTCAAGTGCGTATGCGTTATTATGCCCTCATCCTAATGGCCAGGTTCTTGTTGAAGCAGTTAGTTCATTGTTTTACTTTGACTCGAAGTCTTGGATGCTTACCACGGAGTTAGTTCAGGAATATTCTAACCGAGGTGGATGGGCGTTGTATTACATCTCTTTCTAACGTATTGCTTATCATTTTTTTTTCAAGACGCAGGGCTTCATTGCACGGGATGACTCACGGAGGGAGATTGTAGTGGCAATGCGGGGCAGGTGAGAGCAGCTATACTTTCAATACTAGTATAACCGAAGCAATTCTTGTAACCTAGTTTCTCCTTTATGGATATATTCACCGACATCGGCGTTATTCCAATTCCATTCACCTCTCCCGGCGTGACAGCTCCCTCGGGTGCAATGGTGCACGCAGGATTTCTCACCGGGTGCGACGGTTATGCCAATTTCATGGTCTTCAATTTTGATACGCTTTAGATGGAACTCCGTCGCAAAAATTGTTTTACGCTCCGTAGGCTTTCAACTCCAAGCACACCCCGGTACTACGGTCTCATTTATTTATGACTTTGGTTAATATTTGTAACTACTTTTGACTAGGCTACAGCCTGGTTAGCACCGGCCACTCACTCGGTGGTGCTCTTGCCTCTCTTGCCGCTATGTCATTCAAGGCCAATTTTCCTTACACGAATGTCACGGTTTACACCTATGGTGAGTGATAGTGTCTATAGGGTGATACTGTGTGAAACATTCTTACTCTTCAACAGGCCAGCCTCGCACGGGGAATACGGTTTACGCGGAATGGGTGAACAACGAGCTTGGAGTGAGTGCACGCATGATGAGTCACCTGTTGGATGATATAATACACCCTTATCAACCAGGGAAATGTGTTTCGGTCTGTGCATACGTATGACGGCGTTCCGACAGTGTGTAACTCGACACACGAATTGGAAGCTCTAGAACTGACACCCTACATACTAGATCATCCCGACTGGGATGTTTCCGTCCCTACGAGACCAGGCTGGCGCCGTGAAAAGGGCACAGAATGGCTATCGACATCACGGGCAAGTTCAGGTTCAATATCTACTGGAATTGGTTATGACAATTTCCACTTAGCATCGAATATTGGCAGAATACCGAGCCTGCTTCTGAAAATGCAACTTTGCGTTGCGCCGACGACGGGGAAGATCCCCACTGCTCTGCATCCATTTGTAGGCACTATCCTCATGTCTGGCTATGATCCTCTGTGACAACGTATTGTCGGACGTAGGGTCCACCGGAGTGAACGTGGCCCATTTCGCTTATTTTGGCATTCCGGCGATCCAGCCGTTCTGTTTTAAGAAGGCCCAAACTGAAACCTATTCATCTTTGAGGTCAACTGACGCCATACAAGATTTGGTGGATAAGCATGAAGGTCCGCAGAACTACTCTGACTTGTCACCATATACCGACGATGACATTACTTTCCAATACTATATAGGAACAAACATCGGTCAGGACGTTGCGCGTTGATATGCCTCATTTTGGTACCAGGGCGGGGGTGAATACACATACCAGATATCCATCGGACCATCCCACTCGATTTAGAGTCTGATCCAATTTTTATGAGGATGTATGCGAGGCTATGTTGGTTTCAGTTTCCCTGCCATTCCACTTACATATCATTACTTTTTGATATCATGGACACACATTGTGCTCTCTCTGTATTTGGCCAGAATCTCCCCCTTAAAAATTGGCTGAGGGTTTCCCTTCTGCACCTTGAACCGTGAGAGCTCAGAATGAATGCCCGTCTGTGCGCAGGCACGCATCGACGATAAGTATTAATGACAATGAATGCACTTCGACTTCTCTTCGCTGTTATGGTTCTTTTAGGCCACATATTTTTCTTGGTTTGGATGGCATAGATGCGCTGGGGGAGAGGATTTGTACTACGCTTGACTGGGCTCAGAGCTAAAGTCTAAAAGCCGGCGTTCAAGTTCCGGGCCTGTGCAAGTCAACGGTAAGGCGTGAAAGTATCACCGCTCGGATTCTAATCTTCTGGATTCAAATTCCGGATTATGTATTGTCATTCATTTAAAATCCAGTCTCTATTAATTGGCTGGGACTTATCTGAGGCATATCATCTCACATGTGATCTATCTTCTCTGTTATATGCCATATACTTGCCTTTTTGTTCCTTTGAAGCCAGCCAAGTGAGTATCTGCCCAGCCAATCAGCATTTGCAACAGTGTTTGTTCAACGGCAATTTCCAAGCCTAGAAGATAATTGGCACCATTCTGCATTCTTCAGAAAGGGAAACCCATATACTGGATGACTATCTGTAGCCCAGAATTTCTAAATCCTAGTTCTAAAGCGAAGTTGAATTGTCAGATTTAGAATGAGGAGTCATACCGTAACTCCTAAATTGCAGAAATAGAACTCACAGTCATGATCTGTAATTGTCACATTGGCAACATTCAGCAAGGGGCACTATCATACTGGTCCTAGCGATGTAGTATGGCACATTGCCTGCCAAACATTCTCACTGCCTTCAATGATGAGGATGAGGATGAAGAAGATGAAGAGGAGAGACTTCTCCTCTTGAGTATCATAGGTAAGTGTGGCTGTCCACACTTCGCTGTTTGGTGCTCATGCTGCATGGGAGGGTTGGGTTTGGCCAGAGAGCTTGAGAGGCATGAGGAGTGAGCAAGACTATGCAATCCTGTGCATTTCTATCTCATGTGTCAGACCTCCCATTGCCCTGAGGCAACATGTCCTGGCAGCACATGCTTGCTGCAGGAAATGACTGTGCTTTTATCACCACAATGGGGTATGATGTAGACACTTTCAATTTTATACTGGAATCAGGTTTCAAGGCTTTGTGGGACTCAATGGCTATAGAATGAAGTGATGCCAGTTTGAGTGGAGCACCCTGGCTGAACAGGCGTTCTCTGGATGGCACAGGGGGCTTGGGAATTTGCACTATATCCACTTGTGTATGACCCAAATGAGTTTGCAGCAGATCTTTGAGCTGGTTCCCATGACGGTCAATTGTTATATCAATTTTGCAATGAAGATTTTAGATGCCACATTGGAGGGCATGGTAGATGTGCATGTGTGGTGGCCTACAGTTGGTAAGATACAGGAATTCGGGAAGATGATCACTGAGAGGCATCCTCTGTTGGAGGGAGCCTTTGGGAGCATTGATGGATTGAACCTACCAGTGGAGGTGCCTGATGACCCAGGGAATGCAACCTACAATGGTTGGACACACAATCACTACTCAAGTCAAATATTTGTATTTGGACTGGATGGTATGTAAATGTCATCCTTGAGGAGAGTGAGACTGAATTCAATTTGTACAGGGACAATTTTACAAGCCATGCTAAATGCCCCAGTGTTAGGGATCCCTATAATGTAATTATAGTCTCCTGGTCTTGTTTATAGGGTTCCAAGTGTTTCTAATCAGTAGTAGTCTGTATTTCTCCACTATTGCTGAGTTCACTATTAATGATCCACAAGAGTCCACAACTTGGGTTGCTGACCTAATACTTGCCAAATCAGTAACTCAGCTTCAACTCAGCTACTGACCAATAATTACCATTATTGTAACTCAGCAGCCGAGGTAAGCCAACTCATTGGTCAGCATAAGCATTAATAGGCTCCACAGCATGTGACTCCTTATTTATCATCCAATATTAATTAGCTAGAGACATTATGATGTCATTACAACCCCATTTCTGAGCTTGAATGCTATGATATCATTTCAGCATCATAGATATTCATGAGTCAGTAAATTTATGACTCCATAGCCGTCTCTAGCCAATAATTAGCTTCATATTAATAGTGTAGAAATGACTAGAAGCTTCTGGAAGACTCTAACTATATATGGCAGCTGCCAGAACCTTCCAGCAGCTTCCATTCTATAATTAGACCTTCCAAAAGCATCCAGAGTGTCTCAGTTGTAAAGCTATAAGTAAGCCTTGCAAAAAGCATTCAATCACACATTTCACACCCCACTTCTGCCTGAAGCCTGAGTCTTCTATCAGATCAGTTCAAGCCTGAAGAACTTGACCTAGCTGAAAAACTCTGTAGGAGCCCCCTCCAGTCTGCTTATCACCTTGTAGGGGTGAGGCACAATCTCTTCAGCTTTTCACTGCTATCTAGTTGAAGCTCTGTAGTTTGTAGGACCAGAGTTAAACTACTAGTCTGTGTAAGCAAACCACCACTTTCCATTTTAATTAACACCTTGTTGCTTGTAGGGCCAAATATCAATTGCTGGCTTGTGTTGGCTATCACCACTTCTATCTAATTGAAGCTTTGTTGCTTGTAGGGCAAAGTTAAATTAATAGCTTGTGTTGGTAACAACCACCACTACTATTTGATTAGCCTTTGTTGCTTGTAGGGCCAAAGTCTAATCAATAACTAGTGTTGGGGTGTAGTACACTTTCTATCTAATCAAGTTCTGTTGTTTGTAGGACCTTAGCTTGATTACTAGCTTGTGTCAGCACAAAACTACCACACTCTATCTTATCTAGGCACTGTTGTTTGTAGGACCTTTGCCTAGCTAACTAGCTTGTGTTAGTCTTGACTTTATCAACTCTCAAGTTAGTTTTAACTTGTTGTTGGTCTTGTCTTTTTGCTCCTTGTTTCTTGGCTATCCTTCAGCTATTCAATTGTTGTGACCTTGAGCCTAGTTGTCCAAGTCTGCTTTCCCCATATATTGGCATATAAAAACAAAGCATTGGAACCCTGTATACTCTTCCACATAGTTTCAAGTATTATCCTGACCAGACTAGTGGCCTTGCTACAAGTGCTTTGAATTGCATTGTTACTGCAAAGTAATAGTGTTATTTGAACACTGGAGTAGAATTTCTCAATTGGGTACTCTGTTAAAATAGTCTTTGGTTGATATCCCCTTGAACACTATTAGTGGCTAGACTAAACTTGATTGTGTATCTTACACCAACATTTAGTTCTGAGTTCACAGTTTCCAAAACACCCAGGGAGCTGGCACAACTTGTGAATTGCACACCCTATATATGACCAGCTGATTCATGGCACACAGGATGGTCATTACCTCATGGCCAATACAGCATTTCCCTGGGGGACAAGCTGCAAGATCAAGGCACCTCTGAAGTCCAGGGAGAGACTCCCACAAAGTCTATCAGCACACCAAGAACAACTCACATTAGATTGAGAGCTGCTCTCATATTGCCAGACTGCCAAATAGGGTATGCAATCTTTGCAGGGGGGCTTTGGGCAGCTGCGAGTGCCTCTGCAGGTTGATTCCAAGCAACATTTGCACTTGCTTTGTGTGGTTACATGTGCATTCAACCCAAGGGTTAGAAGAGTGGGCATCAGCCAGATACGTGCAGTGTACTGCAACATCTGGTGCCAGGCCAAGAGGGATGCAATGTGGATGGACTTTGCTTCTATGGTCCTGGGTGACATACACAAACACGACCTTGTGGCACGGTTCCATACAATGGCAGTTGTAGAATGATTACTATTATTTTTCGTGTACACACATAAAGTAAGGAAAAGTGTACATGTGCAAAAAAGGTAACACAAGAAATGGACCACCAGAGAGGTCACACAAGAGAGCAGACTAAAGGAAAAAAATAATTTAAGACAAGAGTTGACCTACCTACTCCAGAGCAGAAATGGGTGCACGGCTGGGGGTCAATGGCCAGTCAATGGGCATGTCAATGTTGCCAAACTCCTCCTGGGAAGGTCCAGATGGACCAGGGGTGCTCAACTCTTGGGCAGGCACCCAGATGGTGTCTGCCTTGGGTCGGCCAAACAAAGGGCTGGCAAATGAGGAGTGATGAGAGGATTGAGTGTCAGATGGGGTGGAATGGGCATAATGCAACCATGATGGCCCCCATGGAGCATCTGGAACATGTGGAGATTACATTCAGCATTGTCAGCCTGGCAGCTCTCATGGTCCAGCTCACACTGGACCATTTGGAGCTCTTTGCACTGCATCCATGACTCCCCCAATGCATCCTGCAGCTGTGTGACGAGAGTCTGCATGTGCAGACTCTTGTCATGCCAATGCTGCCTCCATTCATCTTGTGCAGCAGGATTGAGGGCAGCGACCATGTTTTGCAGTGTTCCATGCAGCTGGACCACACTTGTGTATGTGTGGCTGTCAGGAGCTGGCTCAACCTTCACATGTCTCACAATGTAACTCTGGTTCTTGGGGGCCACAGGCTTCTGAGGCACATCATCTGATGAGATCTCAATGACCTCCTCATCAAGGTCATTGTCGCAAATCACACCTGATGCCACCCAATTGGAAATGAGGTGCTCAATAGCATGAGCACACCCCACCTTGCATGGGCACTCCATATGACCAGTGGGCTTGGTCATATAGACAAGCTGTTCAGGAGCATTAGGAGAGACTGAGTACAAGGGGCCCTTGTACTCACCACTTTGTACCACTTCTCAATGGTGTCAGCAGACCATTTGGGGTGTGAATTCTCAGCCACCCATGTCTCAAAGTCCTGGTATAAAGCCAGCCATTCCTTCTTCCTGGCAGGCAATTTCTCTTCTGCCAAATCCAACAGCACCTCATAATCAACCTCAAGCCACTTCACTGCCCCCAACGCACGTCCCTTCTTCACCAAAATGCCCTCATCCTCACTCTCCTCATCCACCACAAGCCACTTTGCTTTGGGGGGCCTTTTGTGCTAGCCACGCCTCCCTTCCCTCTTGGACGCACAGCACTGCCTACATGCCCACCTTGCTTCACAGGACATCCCAATGTCTTGGAACCCATAATAGCCAAGACAGTCACCTCCAGGAGGTTCTCTTTGTCTTCATCGTCCAAGAGCAAGAAGTGGCATGTGGGTTTGGGGTGAGGTTTTGTCAGCACCGCAGGTGCTGCCAGGATGTTCTCATGGGGTAGGAGGGGTCTCCGCAGAGGTTGAACTGGGGAGGGGGGGGGGCATGATGATCTGGCTGGGCAGGACCATGTCAAAGGGATGGTGGATGGCAGCACTACTCACCAGTGGCCACACCTGCGAAATTGGTGGGAGGACTGTTCTAGACCCAGATGGATAGTGTAGAGGAGGCAGGGTGCTGAAGGTGGGGTACTTGTAAGACATCATGATTGAAATACAAAGAGAGGGGGACTTACTCATGCTGCCATAGTTAAATCCCAGGTTCATTTGTAGCTGTTTGCAATCAGACTTCCAGAGTCATCATGACATTGAGCCACTGATATATGAGGGAGAGATGAAAATTGTGGCCATTGATGCAGGAAGGGGGGATGGGTGGAGGGGAGAGGGAGAGAGGGCAGGGATGAACCATAGCGGGCTTTTGAGGCCAGATGGGGACAAGCTGTCAGCACTGTCACTTTATAAATTTAGAAATAGGTTATGAATGCAAGGCAGCTCCACATTCATAACTTGTTGGTTAGGACTTGTATTTTCTTTCCAGTGGACTTTTAAAATGCTTCGCTGTCATTGGCTAATGCTCAGAACAAACCTCTGAAACATTTAGGAATAGAATTTTAGAAATTTTGGGCTACAGATAGTCATCCACTAGCAGTCAGCAATAAGTGGATGCAGTGAGTGGGTGTAAGGGGAACTCCATGCTTACTACAGTGGAGTTCCTACTCTACGGTCCAGTAGACTCCTGGGGAGTGCATACCCAGTACTACATCCTTCTTATCTCCTTATCATCGTCCCCCGACCTGTCATGGTGTAAGCATTGTAGTCCTTCTAGACTGTAAGATTGTTTCTAACTTTTCTTTAAGTTCTTTCGAGTGGTTTCAGAAGGGAGCTGGGCAAGTAGAAGTGAGGGAGGGAAAGATAGTGTATTTCTAGCAACTCTCAGGGTATTTTATATGAGAATAGAACAAAAGACACATTTAGAAACAAAGGAATCAGTTGAAACTAGCTAAGATAAAGATAACTGTGGTTCTGGATGCGAGTCTATGCAACATGACATGCTTTGTGAGTGGCGCATGTGTGGGTGCTTGTGTACGCGACTTCGGAAGCTATCTGCAACTAGACAGCGTACCTGTCTTACAATGGACACATGACAGACCTGACACTCTATCTTTAGTTATCTTTCGGTAGGTTATCTCGAGTATCTCCAATTGGTAGATAGTGCTGCGCATATTGATTGGTTGATAGCCTTCAGATATGTTTCCTATCTAGATGCCCCTGCATTCCATACATCTATATAAGCAGTAGATAGCTCATGCATATTCGCTATCCTTGTTATACACTTGGGTTAGAGGCATTCGTCTTATTGTCCCTTGACATCCCCTTACAGTGGGGGATATATGTACTTGGGTTACATTCAAGTTGAGCCAGCTTATATGGTTGAGGTTCTAACTCATTGTGCATTCAAGTTCTGATCAATATCTGGTCATTCTGGTTGTGATCTAACTTACTAACATTTTACATTGACTAACACTTCCAATCTGATTTCTTCCTCGCTGCTGAGTGAATTTTTGAAAACTCTGAATCAGCCAACCCTGTTCAATGAGAAGTTAGCATAATTGGCAGTTAATATCCAAAAAAGGATCGAGGAACAGTGGCACTCCAATAGTGAGAATAACAGTTACAGCTTGAAAAAGACTGAGTACAGTCATGGACAACCAAAGTCCACAAACATGATATCTTGTGACCAAGGGTTTAGGGGCAAAATATGGGTCCAGATCTGAACTCAGACTGTCAAAATACATCTAAAAAGGCACATCCAAAGTTTTTCTCATGAGTATTTAGTGTGGCCAAATTTTTGGACCTAAAAATTCAAATTTTATATGAAGAATTTAGCTATTTTTGGTTGACAATCAAGTCCAGGTGCATCATTGCACTCTTTTAAACTGCCCTATGTCCTTTCTGCTTCCTAACTTCCCATGTGGCTGCTTGTCCAGCCAGTCCAATGCAGTAAGCACTCATAAACCTCCATGCTTTGTTGATAAAATGCCAGATGACATCAACTGGGCAGGCATCCAATGCCTCAAATGTGGCCTTCTTCACATCCTTGAAGCTTTTCTTGGGGACCTGTCTATACCTGTATTTTATCCATCCCCAGTACAAGTCCTCTGAGTCAGCCCAATTGGTTCTGGTGCTGTCAGGCAAGCAGGCTTCTGTTAGATCCCAGATCCGACTACCGTTATTCCAACATTTTCCGCTTATTTCCAATATGCCCCCATTTATCATTCTTAGTCACAGTTCTATTTCAATCTTATCCCTATACGTCTTATCTCAATTTCTGTATTTGCTCCGACTCCAGAACTCCATATCGCGCACCCTTATCTTTCTGTCTCCAATTTTTGGAATTTCATATATTCCTTTAAATACGCTTTTCCTTGCTCAAGCTTTCTTTAGCATATGTATCTCGTTACCTCATCATAACCCGTTTTATCCCATTATACTTGATATATCTTGTCAAATTCTATATCACTACATCTTTTATTACACTTCATCACTCCAAGTTCTACCTGTAATAAAGTCTTTAACCTTCTGACCTTTATTCGGTATTCTGATTATTCCGACTCCAACATCTCTGACATTCCGAAACCCATTCTTTGATTACACTCGCTTTTTTGTAAAGCTAAATCCTTACTCAATATTCATTTATCGTTAACCCTATCCCTTTTCCGCATTGGTCATTCCGATTTCCAAATAGCCAAAATCTTCCGCTCATTCCTGACAAGTCTCAACTTACTATTTGTCACTGATCCTTTCCAAATAGACCTGACCATTGGAACTCCAATAATTCCATCTGGTCTCCCATCTGAAATACCAGGGCACTAGAAATCCAAGAGGGCGCAACCCATAAGTTGAAGCCAACACCCATATAGATCAGTCTTTGGATCTCCAACTTCCGAGTCATCCGATATTCCACACATTTCCAAATATTGTGATTTTCCGATTTCGGTCAAGGAGAGCTCCAACCAAATCCAACTTCCCCATCCAATCCAGTCCTTAACAGTATACATATGCTGACACTCTTGATTTCTACAATGTCTTCCGACACCTGAATCCGAACACCTGATGTTGACAACACTGACAGATCTACTGAGAATGTCATCAACCCATCAAACGTTCACAAGTATTCCAGCCATTTTGACAAATGTCTCATAAACGAAGATGTCAAACCTGGGCAAATCCCAAATGATATCAACAATGCACTCTCCAACCTTCTTTCTGATGACTCACAACAGATGGCAACCATTTCCAACCACATCCCAATTTTACCGACACCGAGACTTTCTGACATTCTCAGACAAGATGGCAAATTAATACCACAGGAGAAACAACAATGTATTGACCAAAAGTTATGCCTCTACTGTGGAAGACCTGGTCATAAAGTGAAAATGTGCCCGAAGTCATCATCCTTTGCCAGGAAAGCAAAATCCCGAGCTACAACTGTCACACTAAGTGATTCCGACATTAAGGACCCCTTAGAGGACCTTCCGAGTTCCCGAAACTGACAGCTCAAAGATTCTCAAGCATGATCCTGTGTTCATACCTTCTTTCATGCCTTACCGAGATCACCACAGACACTTTCCGAAAACATCCTTCCTACCTTCCGACAATACTGCCAAACCCTTACAATCATCTCCAACCTTACCTCCAATCCCGAAAATCTCTGAACACCATTTCTTCCGAACGTTTCAACTGATCATTACATCTAAACACCATCCTTTTGGATTCCCACCTTCCTCCAGTTTCCGTTTTCTGTCACCGACAACATTTTATGTTGCACCATCCAGTAGGCTAGTCACACCAATCATGTTTTTTCCGTCAAGCGAAAAATCCCAGTTGTTATTACATTGTGTATAACACCACTTGTTTCTAATTGTTCCAATGTGCTGGGGACGCCACTAACCCACCCACTACAATCCGTTTATTGACAGGGCATTGGGTAGTACCTAGTTCCACACTCCTCAACAAGAAGATTCAATTCTACAACATGTCTCCAGGAAACCTGCAAATATTGTGTTTTTTCGAATCTCTGAAAATCCCACTTTGCTGTGACATCCTCTGACTCACCATAACATCCAACATCAACACTTGATTAATCCTCAGCTCGCAATACGACAATATGGAAACCTTGGCACATTCCGATAGGAAAATCCATTACATTGATTCTTCCGATTCCTGACAAAGCGATCATCAATATTCCGCTACGCACTCCAACAAGATCACATCTATCGGAGGGAGAGAATCTCACTATGGAAAAATCCTAGCTATAGGATTTCATCTGACACCTTCCACACAGTACACCTGTACTTCCTCGAGAACACTCCAGGATGATTTCTGAAAATTCCAAACTCCGAATCTCCTTCAAGACATCCTTCCAATTCCGAGATTCAGTTTTCTGACCTCTGACTTCCAGACTTTCCAAATCCAACTCTTCAAGATGCAATGCAGTTACTCCGATTCCAAGCCTGGTCACCAATACTGATTCCACATTATGGGACAATAACTGGCAAACCACTTTCGGAATCCACAACAATCTTCCTCAAATGGTGTTGTTAAACCCTGTGTATCCATGAACATACCATCCTTACGTCTTCTGACCCACGTTTTCCAATAAATTCAGACTTTTCAAGCCATTAGGACGATGTCCATCCCTTCTTCAGCGATATTCCAGGCCGAATATCAAGCACCTTACCAATATTTCTGACAAAAAAACCCGCAAACACTACCGAACATCCCAATTCTCAGATTTTCCGACACCTTTTTGGCTTCTTCTTCCTCTACTTGTTTCCTTCTACCCTTTTTCCAAGACCCTGTTTAGTGGTCATTTTCAGATTTTCACAACAATAGCTCTTATTTTTTCCCTTCCAATGACATTTCTCATTCCCCAACCTCTTTATTTCCAAACTTCAACTCGTTTTTCCTTTTGAAAATCTTTTCCAAACATCCCGATCAATTCTGATTCATCCCATCCTGTTTCCTTTCTAAGTTCAAACCTCCCAATATTCTCTGAATTCTCCAGTAATCTGTGATTACAACAATTTCAACTGGACAACATCAAAACCATTATCAAGAATTTCCAAGAAACACCGCTCGTTTCCTGGAAAACCTGAAACATTTCCTATGAATGCTTCGGTTCTCTGATACTCCGACTCCTTGTATTCTCCTTCCCAACTTTTGAGGTAGACGGTGGGACGTCTACCTTGAAGGGGGAGTAGCCACTATGTTAACAACAATCTTTCCCAATCATTCATTCCTATTCCGACTTCTTCCGACAACACTTTCCAACCCAACTCTTCTATCCAAATCTCATTCTTATCACACTTCTATTTACATCCTGCAATTATGAAACCCCTTTGACATCTATGCCTTTCACATCCCAATATTTCTGACCCTCCCAAACTTCTTCACAATTTCTTACAAGACCAATCCCAATCCCAAGTCATGTCCCCGACTTCCCTCCAATTCTGATTTACTCCAATTTCCAACATCCTTGAACTTAACATCTTTGATTCACCATTTCCCACTTTTCTGATTATTTCATTTTTCCGATCATTTCTTTTTTTCCGATCATTTCTTTTTTTCCAATTATAAACAACTTGATTTTTTCTGACAACTAATTATATTACTTTTACTGAAACTTCTCCGATTTATTCTCTAGTACTTTTCGCCTTTCCGATTCATTTTTCCAATCCCTATCTACTGCATAGTTTCATCTTCCTGTCCATCAGCCTCCGGCTGAGGCCCTTCCACCTTCCCTGATCCTTCCTTGGCTTGTTCTTCCAAATCTGCATTGTCTGGATTCGCCGTTTTCTCACCAATTTCTGCCTCTGGTTCCTTCGCAACTTCCACCTCTTTCAGAACCTCCTTCTCCAACACCTCTGGAACGACATCTACATCCATTCCATTGCCATCTGCCTTCTTCGCTTTCCCCCTCCCTTTCTCTGACTCCTTCTCCATTTCAGGTTGTGGTCCAATGTTCCCTGCCTCATTTCCTGACCCGCCTTCCAACTCCAATTCCGGTTGTGGCGCCAACACCCCGTGGTATGTCTTTCACCACTTTTTCCAAAATTTGTACTCAATTTTGGCGATTCTGTGCAACGTTTTCAGTGTGTCGCTGAATGCCGCCATCCCTTCAACATTGTATTGGAGCCACTTGGTGAGGCTATGAATCATCTTGCAGAGCCCGCAGATTTCTGCCACAAGCCCTGCATCCTCCGCCTTGTCCTCCATCGCCCATTCCTTGCCTTTACCCTTCCCCGATGCGGCCCCTACATCCCGATCTCTGACCATTTCCACCTGACACCTTTTTTTCGCTGGTCCTGGTCTGGACTCCGCATTCTCTGGCCAAACCCGCTTGTGCACTGGCAATGACAACTTGCCCGCCATTTCCACTGCAAAGTCCGCGTCACCTGGTTTCGTGCATTTTTTCCGGTCATTCCCGCATTGGATGCACACCTGCTTCCTCAACCTCCTGCTTTTCCACTCCTCATTGACACACTCCAAACCCCACATCCAACAGAGAACACACTGGTTGTCATACTCGTCGGCCTCCAACCATACATCCTTGAGTTGACGTTTTCGGCCTCCAGCGTTTTCCAATGTAGCTTTCGTATTCTGATCGGCTTTCCAATCACAGTCGCCCTTCTCTGGCTATTCTGATTTTTTCCATCAAAATCTGTCAATAGCAATCATAAAACGACGACTTACGGATGCCTTTTTGAGTCGGGCTTCCTCCTGCCTCAACTCCTCCCACACCATCCACGTCAATTCAGCTTTCCACCGATCTGCCTCCTCCTTCCGCTTCCTTCAGTCGGCTTCCTCCTTTTTTGCTGGTCTTCATCCTCTTTCTCCTTCACCTTCCGATCCCGATCCTCCTGTTCTTTCCAATCCCGCTCCTCTTTTTCCTTCCGCTCCTGCTCCCGCTTTTCCTCCGCTTCTCTCTCCCGCTTTTCCCACTTCGCCTTCGCCTTTTCCTGCAGTTTGTCCTCCAACTCCTTTTTTATCTGCTTGTATTCCTTCACCTCAGCAGCAAGTTCATCGCCAGAGCTGATGTCAATAACAGAGCAGGTGGGCGAGGTGGACCTAGGACGCAATGCCATTGGAGACTAAGTGGTGGTGGTGGTGGTGGTGGTGGGGAATCAAAAAGTGTTTTTGCTTCCACAGACCGTTTTCCTCTATTTATATCCGATGCAAGATCTCAGCCTTTATGGATAACCGATGCCCAAACTTCCCACAATATTCAATAGCATAATCGGCCTTTGAGGGCTCAGCTGTAAAAGGGAGATACTGTTAGATCCCAGATCCGACTTCCATTATTCCAATGTTTTCTGCTTATTTCCAATATGCCCCCATTTATCATTCTTAGTCATGGTTCTATTTCGATCTTATCCCTGTATGTCTTATCTCGATTTCCATATTCGCTCTGACTCCAGAACTCCATATTGTGCCCCCTTATCTTTCCATCTCCGATTTTGGGAATTCCATATATTCCTTTAAATATGCTTTTCCTTGCTCAAGCTTTCTTTAGCATATGTATCTCATTACCTCATCATAACCCATTTTATCCTGTTATACTTGATATATCTTGTCAAATTCTATATCACTACATCTTTTATTACACTTCATCACTCCAAGTTCTACCCACAATAAAGTCTTTAACCTTCTAACCTTTATTTGGTATTCCGATTATTCCGACTCCAACATCTCCAACATTCCGAAACCCATTCTTTGATTACACTCGCTTTTTTGTAAAGCTAAATCCTTACTCAATATTCATTTATCGTTAACCCTATCCCTTTTCTGCATTGGTCATTCCAATTTCCGAATAGCCAAAAT
The DNA here is from genome assembly GCA_015039355.1 of Ramaria rubella. Taxonomy (NCBI): domain Eukaryota; kingdom Fungi; phylum Basidiomycota; class Agaricomycetes; order Gomphales; family Gomphaceae; genus Ramaria; species Ramaria rubella. The sequence continues at coordinate 145,287 of MU134534.1, forward strand.
CTTCCACTCATTCCCAATAAGTCTCAACTTACTATTTGTCACTGATCCTTTCCGAATAGACCCAACCATCGAAACTCTGATAATTCTGTCCAGTCTCCCATTTGAAATACCAGGGCACTAGAAATCCAAGAGGGCGCAACCCATAAGCTGAAGCCAACACCCATATAGATCAGTCTTCGGATCTCCGACTTCCAAGTCATCCAATATTCTGCGCATTTCCGAATATTGTGATTTTCCAATTTCGGTCAAGGAGAGCTCCACCAAATCCGACTTCCCTGTCCAATCCAGTCCTTAACAGCTTCATCACTGTCACTGCTCAGTTGCATGTTGCATGTCTCAGCTGTTGATAGTGATGACAGTGCTCTGGATTCATCTAAGGAGGCATTGACTTGATTTCAAAGTCCTGCTATGTTATGCTTCTGTTTGGGCTTGCGACCCATGTGTGTGAAGGTGGAATGGGTGGACTTTTAACTTACCTTATGTAAACTTAATGATTTATTTTGGCCACAACCACTTGCACAAATAATACCATAATTTGGGAAGATAACTAACACAATGAAAGCTACCTTTTTCACTATTTTTAGAGTTTTTAAGATTTTTTTCCATGTGCAGCCAAATTTTTGGCTATAAAAAAAATTCAAAGTCATTCTCTGAAGATTCGGCTTGTGGAATTCCTTTCTTATCAAACTATTCAAAGGCTATCTAACTTGGCTCGCCCTAGAAAATCGGTTTAAATTTTTTGTGGACTTTGGTTGTCTGCGACTGTACCGAGTTCTGAGTCGGAGTATTTGTGCTTGTGGACGCGTTGTTCTCACGTAAACACTGAGTACTGAGCCCCAGCCTCACACTTCTCACAGCTTCTTTTCGCCCCTCCCACACTCACTGGACAGTATCTATCATTTCTGTTCTCATCGAGGGGGGAAAGAAACTTGTTAGCAAAACTGCACGTGTGTCGCTATTCTCTAATTCATCAGTGTGTCCATGTTGATGACGACAATATCGAATCTAGCCAAGCGTTACTGGGTTACTATGCCACCTTTCGCAAAAGGTGTTTCACCTGCGTCCCCAGCCGAAGACCAACCTGCTATAGGGTTAATCGGGATGGGTGAGATGGGAAAAATGTATGCGAAGCGACTGTGCGAAGCTGGCTGGAACAAGTAAGCGACCGGCTGTGCGAGGACGAGTGGATCAAGCTTGAAATGACTTTTGACCTCAGAATCAATGTGTGTGATCGACCAGATAATTACGACCGGCTACGGGGGCAGATGGAGGGTAAAACGACCAATACGCCAGATAGAGCATTCCCGGCTGATGTTTCAATGATCACTGGCAGGCATACCCGGTATCGAGGTCTTCAGGGACGGGCACTACGTTTCCCGTGCCTCAGATTTTATTATCTATTCTGTCGAAGCGGAATTTATTGAGAAGGTGGTAGCTCAATACGGACCATGTCAGTCAGTCAGTCAAAAATCCACGAGTTGTTCAATAATAGTCCGACGTTATAGCAACGAAGGTTGGGGCTGTGGTTGCAGGGCAGACCTCAGTAAAGGCTCCCGAGCGTGAGGCATTTGAGAAATTCCTCCCTGAGGATGTGCACATTATATCTTGTCATTCACTACACGGTCCTACTGTTTCGACTGTTGGTCAACCCTTGGTAAGCGACAGTCTACCATTGGATTTTTTTATCACCATTTCTGTTCAGGTAATCATTCGACACAGAGCCCCAGATTGGGCTTTGGATATGGTCGAAGATATACTTCGCCCTCTTCAATCTCGATTCGTTTATCTGAGTTACGAAGATCACGATTTGGTAACGGCAAATACCCAGGCTGTCACACACGCGGCCTTCCTGAGGTTAGTCTTTTCATTCATGGATGGCGTAGTTTCTAACGCAAAACATCAAGCATGGGCACAGCCTGGCAAAATTCCGCTGCCTATCCCTGGGAGGGGGCGGGTCTCTACGTGTCAGGGATTGAAGTCGTCAAAGTTAACATTACACTTCGGATCTATGCGAACAAATGGCATGTTTACGCAGGACTCGCTATCCTGAATCCCTGCGCCCGAGTCCAGATCGATCAATTTGCGAAAAGCACGACGGAACTATTCAAATTAATGCTCTCTGGTGACGCTGATAGCCTACGAAAGCGTGTCTATACCGCTCGCGAAAAAGTGTTCCCTCACGGGAGTGAGGTGAAGGATAAGCCCCCAATCCTACTCTCTGAGGATCTTTTGGATCAGTTCAGTCTAGGGAAAAACGCGGACGCTTTCCATGCTCCGAGAAACTCTCATCTGTCTCTGCTTGCAATGGTCGACTGTTGGGCTACTCTGGGCATCGATCCCTTGGCACACCTCGAACTCGCGGGTACTCCCATTTTCCGCATGTGGATTGGTGTAGCGGAATACTTATTCCGCTCCACTAATCGACTAGACGCAGCAATCGAGGCTGCAGTGCGAGACGTGATGCACCGGTCGGATGACCTCGAATTTACCTTAGCTGCTCGTGGATGGAGTCAATGCATTTCGTTTGGAAGCTTTGAGCTGTATGAAAGAAGGTTCTCGGAGACGGCGAGTTTCTTTGAACCGCGGTTCAAAGAGGCAGCGGAAGTAGGGGGAAGAATGATCAAGGCTATTTCTCAATCAACATCAACCATTAGGAAGTAGTTGTATGGTATAACATGTGGGGTGTTGTACTGATGATACCGACACTTAGATTGGTGAAAAGGATGTATATTGTACACAAATAAAATATTCATACAGATTGAGGCTACC
>MU134535.1:0-24739 GCA_015039355.1 Ramaria rubella
CAGAAATGTTCAGTAATTCAAGTAATATATATATTCGACCAACCCATCCACTTCATCTTTAAAAGAGATGTGTAGGAGGTGATTACAAGACTAGATTGACTAGGCTAAATGTAAATAGTACAGAAAAAATGATGTAACTTTAGTTTTCCACATCTTACATGATTCTAAAAAACCTGTCGCAGAAAGATAGTGAGTGCATATGGGCCGCAAAATTTGGTGCCACGTGGAATAGCCAAAGATCAATTTTAAAATCCAAAAAACCACCACATTATTGCATATAAAAATACTACAAAAAATAACTGTAACTAATAACTACTATCGGAATGCAATCTGTAACTGAAAGTAACTTTACTGACAATCCAAACCCCTAAAAAGACCGTGGAAATTTGGCACCAGAAAGGTAAGAAATTTTGGAAACATTTAAAAATTTGCGGTAAGGTTGCGCACGAACGATTCTAACTCTGCTAATGCTACGTAGGGAATCGTAATGGGAGAAAAGGTCATCTTACCTGCCACCTTTCAAGGAAGCACAAGGGATATGATGGAGAACCTCCAGAACTCTTTGGCTATATCCAGAAAGTATGGAAATGCCAGTCTCTTCATTACCATGACAGCCAATGTCCACTGGAAAGAGATTGAAGATGCTCTTCTGCCTGGCCAATCTGCACAGGATAGACCAGACTTGGTCTCATGTGTCTTTCAGCTCAAGAAAAATCATCTGATTGACTTGATCATGAATAAAAATGTTCTGGGATGGGCTGTTGCCAGGGTTCACACTATTGAGTTCCAGAAGTGTGGTCTGCCTCACATGCATCTTCTCATATGGTTCAAAGATGAGGACAAGCTTAGGACTCCTGCAGATGTGGATTCCATGATTTGGGCTGTGTTTCCTAATCAACAGACTCACCCCAGGCTTTACAAGCTGGTGAGTGAGCTGATGACTCATGGGCCCTGTGGTGCTGCAAAGCCTGGTGCTCCTTGCATGAAGGAGAACAAGTGCAGCAAGCATTTTCCAAAAGAATTCAGTGAGATCACTATTATAAAGGATGATGAATATCCTGAATATCGTTGCCCGGATGATGGCAGGCAGCATGTTATCAGAGGACACACAATGGACAACAGACATGTTGTTCCTTACATCCCTTATCTTATTCTTGAAGAGGAAGGCCATATTAATGCTGAGCTCACTTTAAACATCCGGTCCACTAAATACATGCACAAGTATGTTTACAAGGGACATGACAGCACTACCATGGAGTTTGGGAAGGCCAAGGATGAAGTCAAGCAGTACCTTGATGCTCGCTATGTCAGTGCTCATGAGGCTTTCTGGAGGTTATCAGAGTTTGAGATACACACACAAATCCCAGCTGTCATAGCACTCCCTGTTCATCTCCAAGATCAGCAGTCTGTCATCTTTGATCCTAATACAGATGCCATGATATCTTAGAGCAGGCAGGTCGTTCTAAGACCAAACTCATGGCTTTCTTTGAGGCCAATGCAACTTATCCACATGCTCGCCAGTTGCTCTATGTTGAATTTCCTGAGCACTTCACCTGGAAGCCTGATAAAAGAAAATGGGAACCTCACAAAAAGGGAAAGGCAATTGGTCGCATACATGTTGCAGGTCCTTCATCTGGAGATCATTTCTATCTGCATACTCTGCTTACAGTGGTCAGAGGTCCCACATCCCATGAGAACATTAGGACCTTTAAGGGCAAAGAATATAATACCAATAAGGAAGCATGCCTTGCTTGAGGTCTGCTGGAAGATGATCAGGAGTGGAAGTTGTGTCTTCAAGAGGCTGGTTTCATGTAGACAGGTGCTCAGCTCCAGAGGCTATTTGTTACGATCTTAACAAACTGCTTTCCCTCTGATCCAAAAGGACAGTGGGACACCTTCAAAGACAACATTTGTGATGACTCAAAACATCATTTTCAGGATGGTTCCTTCCTTTGTTCTTGTGGCTCCTTTGTTCAAAATGTGGCTTTGAATAGCCTGGTGCACATGGGAGCTGCAGGTGCATCATACAGACCTTTTGGCTCAATGACAAAATGGTTCCTTTCTTTGTTCAAGTCACTCCTTGGTTCAAAACATGGCTTTGAACAGCCCGGTGCACATGGGAGCTGCAGGTGCCTCATGCATATCTTGTGGCTCAATCACAAAATGGTTCCTTCCTTTGTTCAATTGGCTCCTTTGTTTAAAACGTGGCTTTGTGGACCCCAGTGCACACGGGAGCTGCAGGTACCTCACACATATCCCGTGTCTCGCTCACAAAATGGTTCCTTCCTTTGTTCAAGTGGCTCCTTCGTTCAAAATGTGGCTTTGTGCAGCCCAGCACATGTGGGAGCTGCAGGTGCCTCATGCATATCTTGTGGCTCAATCACAAAATGGTTCCTTTCTTTGTTCTTGTGGCTCCTTTGTTCAAAGTGTGGCTTTGAACAGCCCTGTGCACATGGGGGCTGCAGGTGCCTTACGCACATCTTGTGTCTCGCTCACAAAATGGTTCCTTCCTTTGTTCAAGTGGCTCCTTCGTTCAAAATGTGGTGTTGTGCAGCCCAGCGCACATGGGAGCGGCAGGTGCGTCACGCATATCTTGTGGCTCAATCACAAAATGGTTCCTTCCTTTGTTCAAAATGTGGCTTTGTGCAGCCCAGTGCACATCGGAGCTGCAGGTGCCTCATGCATATCTCATGTCCTGCTCACAAAATGGTTCCTCCCTTTGTTGTGGCTCCTTTGTTCAAAATCATCCTTTTCCCACATGACAGCCTCTGGGACCTGCAAGTGCCCCCACATATCTCCCACCCAGGTCGCACAATTCACACTTCGTTTCCTCAAGTGCCTCCTTTCTTCACAGTGTCACTCTGTCCACCTGATCCCTTTGTAGCACTGCCACTGCTCCATGCTTTTATTCCCCCTCCGATTATCAAATGGCAGCTCTTTTTGGTTCCCTGGCTTCTTTGTTCCACACTCCTGTGCCTCCACTCCACAGCTTTTGGGAGCACCACATCCATCAATCGACCTTCAGGCCAGATCACAAAATGGAGGATCCCTTTGTTCTTGGACCCCCTTTCTCCTACAGGTATCTTTGCTTTTGCCACAGTTTCTGGGTGCCACAAGTGCCCCATGCATCCCTCAGGGCCAGATCACAACATGTGATGTTCTTTTGTACTGGTACCTCCCTTTTTCTGGTTTTCCTTTGTCTACATCAGGGCTTGTGCTTGTTGAATCCATCTGAATCTCATTCAATCTCTGAGCATTCTGGCAAATATATCAGAATTTTCAACCCTCTATCTGAATCCCCTTGACAATAGCAGCATCTCACAGAATCTAACAAAATCCCACAGAATCTATTAGTACCCAACAGAATATATTAGCATCGCTTATAATCTTGCAGACTCTATCTCAATCTATTATAATCTATCAGAATTTATTAGAACCCATTAGAATCCATCAAAATTCATATGAATCTCACAGGATCTGACAGAATCTCTTATAATCTACCACAATTTCACAGAATCACTCACAATTTCACAGAATCCATTGGACTCCATTAGCATCCTATAGAATCTATTGGAATCTCTCAGAATCTATTGGAATCTATCATAATATATTGGAATCTATCAGAATCTATTGGACTCTATCAGAATATATTGGAATCTATCAGAATCTGTTGGAATCTATCAGAATCTATTGGAATCTACTGGAATCTATTAGAATCTACTGGAATCTATTAGAATCTACTAGAATCTATTAGAATCTCACAGAATCTCTTAGAATCTATTAGAATCTCACAGAATCTACAGTAATCTCTGTGAATCTTCACAAATCCAGTCTTCTGAGGGTATTCCACCATTGGAAAACCCTAGGAAAACCTCTTATCATCATACTATCATTTTCCAGATCGGATCATGTTAGTAAGACAATAAATTTTTGGCTCAGTTTCCTATTTGGGAAATGCTTCAGCACTTGATATATTTTCCCAGGATTTGTCATCAGGTCTTCCCACCTTGGAGAATGGAAATTTTCCTGAGCCATTTCCAGTTCAAAGTAATCCCCAGAAAACATTGATTAATCCTCCAATTTTCCTGATGGTTATCCTAACAACTTCTCATAGTTATCTTGGTGTCTATAATCATAGGCAAATCAGATATTTTCCTTGAATTCAACCAAGTTGAAAATCCCAGCCAAACCAATTGTTTGCATATGTGTAGCCCCAAAATTTTCCAGGTGGATTATCCCAATGGGTTCCAGCATTGGAAAATCTTAAGCAATTATTGTTTTATTCACCTGATTTTCCTAACTGGATTACATCTGGAAAATCCAACCACTTCCGTGAATTTTCCCATGGGGAAAATTCTGCCATGCCTCCAGTGGGGTGGTACAGTACATTGCATCATGTGATGTTGCACTGTTTGCTTGGGCACCCAGCGGTCTGGCCACGAGTATGCCCCCACACGTGCGGGGGCAAACCGGCATAAATCCAGCGAAGTAAGTCTAGTGATTGTCAAGTCCCGGCCTTAGGCCGGAAGCTGGCCGGAGCCAGGATGGAAAAGCCATTGCTCAGCCCAGCTGTAGCCCTACTAGGCCGCCATCGACAGCTCGGCCCTAGGGTGCATGAAGCCCAGGCCGAGCTGTGAGGCTGGTATGGGATTTCGGTAGTTTAGCATACAAGCGTTACATGTAGATTACCTAATATTATCTTTCTTTGCCTTTTGATCACCATCATCGTATGCCCCCAGCCAGTATCGCCAACAGGTTATGGGCCCCGGCCACGCCTATTGAGGCATCAATCCAGAAGATCAATCCTTTGAGGTCCCTACTCGTCGTAACATAGGTTTTGGCTCTACCCGCTGTAGACCAAGGTTGTCTCTTTTTGCTCCAGTTGAGCAGTTTTCGGTTGGGCACGGTTTTGCCCATATTAGGCCCCAGTTGGGCATCAGTGTTTTTTTTTTTAGTCACGTTTCGGTGTTTTCAGCCTGCATCGCCACACTGTCAGCGCACTCGTCCCCCCCTCCCCCTCTTTCGATGTCTGGCAGCAACAAGCTCCTCAAACTCGGTGCAGACAACTGGCCAGAATGGTCAATGCAGATGGAGGTGTCATTGACAGTAAAAGACCTTTGGGACGTTGTTAGCAGCATAAAGACAGGAGGTGCTGGTTTTTCCAAGAAACAAGCTATCGCGAAGTCCCACATTATCCTTAATGTTGATCCTTCGCAATACCCCCACTGCTGTGATCCTGACCCCACAGTCGTCTGGAACTCCCTTCATTCTATCCACATCGCTCGTGGTCTCGGTTCTCGCATGGCACTTATGCGCCATTTCTTCGCAATGCGCAAGGATGGTGACCAATCAATGCGTGAATGGGTTGCCAGTGTACAACACATGGCCTGGAAGCTTGGTGAAGTCGGCACCACCCCTTCGCAAGAGCAGATCATCCTCGTTCTCACTTCCGGTCTCAATGATGACTATATCCCACTCATTATTTCCCTCGACAGTCTACCTGCACGCCAACTCACAGTTAAATACGTGGTTCAGCGACTACTCAACGATGAGTCCCGGCTTATGCATGCCACACCCCCTAGCGACTCGGCGTTGGCTACACGCAACGGTACCGTTCGTTGCTTCAAGTGCCAAGGTTTCGGCCATACCAGGAAGCAATGCCCTTCCCGTAACACGTACTCAACCGGCGATTCTGCAGAACAGGCGAGTACAGTACAAGAGGTAGCTGGATCAGTTTCTGAAGTGGATTTTGCTTTCTAATGTTTTTAATTACATTCTATATATATGTTACGCTTGAGGAGGTGTGTTGGATTTCGGTAGTTTAGCATACAAGCGTTACACGTAGATTACCTAGTATTATCTTTCTTTGCCTTTCGACCACCATCGTCGTACGCCCCCGGCCATTATCGCCAACAGCCGGGGCTTTTGAGTGGTAAATACAGTGTCAGATCGTTCGAACCGCTAACCCTTCTCGGCTGAAACTCACCCAACGCTCCACCTCGGTATACCAGCGCTCGAAGCATTACACGCTGCATGGAAGAAACATCGAAATATTGGGCCTGCCAAAATCACAATGGCTGTAGATGCTGCAATCGGCAAGCTTGTGCAATACTACGAAAAAACCACAGAAACGGATGCGTATATCATGGCGATGAGTACGCCGCTTCCTTGATCACTCACACTCCTCTCTGATTTGCCCACCCATATTAGTTTTGAACCCAATGGAAAAGTTACACCACTTCAAAAAGTATTGGGGTGAAGATCTCGCTGCTCAGGCCATCCAGCGTGCTGAAGACATTGTAAGCTATCTCTGCGGAGCAAGTGACGTCTTTTTCTGCACCTCACCACCGTTTACAGTTCAAATAACAGTATGACCGTGAATGTGGCGCCAATGGCGCCACTGTAGCCGGCCAAGAGAAGACGAAACGGTCGAAAAGAGCCTCCCTGCTAATGAAACTCGACGGCAGCGATGACGAAGACACACCACAACGGATCACAGGTGGCAAGGGTCTTCCTGCCTGGAAGCATCATTTTTACCTGTACATTGATGCGGTGGATGATGTTCCTGAAGGCACAAGCATTGTTGAGTGGTGGGGGGTAAGCTTTGAAAGCTGCATATCCAATTCTCTATTAATAATTTTAGTCTCTCAGTTAATGGTGCATCGCTACTCTACATGGGCCTCTTTGGCTCATGACTACCTCCCCATCATGGCGTCTTGTGTCGAGTGAACGGGCCTTTTCGGCTGGCGGCATCACACTTACCAAACGACGAAACCATCTCAAAGGTGATATCGTGGAGGCGCTGCAGGTGGTTAAGTGTGTCATCCGCACTGAACTGCTAGTTCGCGTACCCATGCCAACCTCAGTGTCAGAGGAAGAGAAGATTATCTACTGAGTGAGGATGAAGCTGATCTGTGTCAAAATCGTGGAGGAGATGGTGTGGGAGGGGATGGCGAGTTTCTTGAAGTCATATTAGACACAGATGCAGAGGAGGATGGTGTAGATATCGACCAGTAAAACTTTTTTGTCTCCTTCCCTCATAGGCCCTGGCCTGAGCCTGAGCCGGCCTGAGCCAGGCCTGAGCCGCCACGGACAGCAGTGGACAGCCCGGCCTTGTCATGCTAAAGCCGGGCCTAAGCCCCGGGCTCTGGGCCGAGCCGGGACTGCAAAACACTAACGCTGCGTAACCCTTGTTTGTAGAATACACACAAGCGCTTGCTGCACAATTCTAGTACAGTGCAGTCGTGTAATTTTCTCTTCACGATACATATCTCTGTTTCGCGAGGCAAAGTCCACGGAACTTTAAAGTGAAGCTTTCAAAGAAGTCCGTCGATCGGACTGGTTTTTCCACCCTTTTTGTGTCATCATAGATATCAAGTTTGAAATTACCCCCTGCTCACTTATAGAACCGTGTCGCCTTTCATTAGAGGGTCATAAAATGTGTCTAGAGTCAATGAATGAGCCATGGACACGGAGATTTCCTCAATGCCATGTCCCGGGTTTGTAAACGCGATATTGTCATTTCCTGATCTCAAGGATACCTCTAGTGGCACCGAGTCCTTGAGACTTCGTTGACGTATGTTCAAAAGGAGCCGGCTACTCAATACGCAAGGTAAAACAATTTCCCAACTATTGCAGAGATCTAAATATCAGCAACGGGCGATTTCATAATGGTCTCCTGTTTGACCAACCTGAGTGCAAAGGGTGACCATTTTAAGGGTGCCACCGCCCAGATGAGACAGTTTGTTAGCACAACGGACCCGATGCTGTATCAGAACATCAAACTAATTTCCCTTGGAATAGTTCGCTGATCACAACTCACGTCAAAAAGTAAGTTGCACTATATGGGATGGGTCATCAATACCAGACAAGGGCTAGAAAAAGACAACTATACCTATCTCGAATGAGTAACCAGAGTAGAGGGGGATTTGTGCCCGTCTTAAACTCCGTGAATGCTCGATAACCCATGAGCAAGCACAGCACGGTCTCGACAATGAGGATAGGGATCCACGCGGCAAAAAAAAAGGACGGTCCATTGGCAGCACAGCTACTTATGCCTAAAGATGTTAGGGCAAACGCTATCTCTCGGTGAGCACAATACATGAGAGAGCAACAAGTTGTCTCACCCTTAGGCACACCGATGATAACAATTAGCAGGGCTGTCAAAGCACTCGCGGCGACGAGTCCACTTGTCAATAATAAAATCCGAAAGTTGAGTTGATAAGCCGCATATATCTTGGAGGAACATCAATGTGGCTCATTTCCGATATGCTTGCTAATGGCTTAGCACGTACGCGGACAAGCAGAATCACTAGATGGAAATAGTTTCAATGGTCAGCCCGAACGCAGATGAACGTAAGACTAAATTACACACGCTCTGAATTAACAATCGAGGCTATCGCGCTGTCGGGGACTGATACATAACTGTCAACGCAAACACAAGGTAAGTGAACACACCCTATAGAAATCAACCAGATAAACCTCTGGCAGCTGATATCAATGAATGAGTACCACTTCTACCCCTGCCGTTAAATTTGTCACATACAACTATACAACGTGACATTCAGTGAAATAGAATATACGTGTAAAGGACAAGACGAGCCTCATCCGACACACTCGCTGAGGCGACTTATATTCCGGCATCAATGAGCCTTCTTAACCTAGATTTACATCCACCTACAAATCAAATAAGAGAGAGCAGAAATCATCGCAAAATATCGATTCTGTTTAAAGAGCATGGACCGCATGACCACGAATAGATAACAGAATAGACTTACGAACAGAAAGAGCACTGTCATAAACGACCACTCGCGGCGCCAAAAATGTTGAACCTATGAAATGAGGTCAACATTAGGTCAACATTTCATGAGACGACCAGAGGCAAGGCTAACCTCTGATGAAAAAGTGAGAACTGCGACAGCTATCATCAACTCTCCTTTATTTCGAGAATTTACTCACAATAATCATAAAAAAAGAGCGCGATCGCTGAACAGATGGAGTATCTAGTCGCCGTCACTGCCAAGGATGCGTCAGTCCGAGTCGAGATTGAGTGGTAGGCAAATTGTCGTAGACATACCGGCGACAAAAAGTGATTGAACGTCCATGGCACTAACGGCTCTTGGAAGCAGAGAGTATTAAGATACATGTATACCGTCCGTCTATTTAACCCGACTATGGGTCCGTTCGCTCACGGCCAACTTTCTAGGAGTGCTTCTTCGCGTTTGCGCCTGCACCGGGGTTGAGACAATCTTTGAAACCTGCGACAACACCGCGTCTCTGTTCCCGCTTCCACCTTGGAAGTGCGGGCAACACTATCTTCGCCACACCATTGCGTGACAACCTAGTAGACACCAGCTATTGCCCTCAATTCTCCAGCCCGGTGATAGCGACAATGAAAGTGTTGAAATTGTTATTCCTCCGAGTCCATCCGTTCAAACGGCGTTCTTAGAAATCCCTTTACACAAAGCAAGGGACAATCTCAGTGACGGAATCCCTATTCGACGCATTTATCCTTTAACACAGCTAAAAATAGTGGCATGAGATCACGCCACCACGACCCTGCTGTACCAAGTTGGCGCCATTTTAGTTTGCATCTTCTCACGTAAGTAGATGTAGCCTCATCTCGCTTAGTGTCAGAGCACTCTACCTACATACTGAAGTTCATCCAGCCGAACTGAGTTAGGACCTACATGTCCTAATTATCATTATATCATTCGGCAAGGCCTTTGCCCTTCGCTGAGTGGTAGTCGTGATCGTGACGGCCAGCCCGTATCTGTGCATGTTCCATCGGGAGCGGGGTACAATTCTGGGATGTCCTGACAGCAAGTGGACCACGCTCGTTCGTTCGGTTGATGTTTCCGCGTCACACTGAAGCCCAGCGGTGCTAGAGAGGAATCGCGATCTGGATACGGGTACGGGTACGGTGTATATCATAGTGAGGGTAGTAGGAGCACGGCGCGGCGAATGCACGTTATGCTGTGGGGAGTTCAGATATGGAGTGGGAAGCTTCAAGTATCGGGGGAGTGATATCTTTGGTGTCTTCAGTCTAGAAGTACAGAATGGACCCCGAAGAACGCATCTGTGGCCGAGTTGGGGAGAACGTAAGACCCCATTTAACCACGGTGGAGTCATGATGCGTTAGGATGACATTGATTGGTTGGTTATGAATCAGCAGGTTGGAGTTGTGCCAGGTCTCCGTGCATTGTGTAGACCCTATTAGCGCATCGGGGTTTTCAGTATTTAAACCCGGTTTAAACTTAGGTTTAAATGTTATGTTTTTATATTAAGTTTAAATCAACATATAATTGCAGCTAAACTTTAAATTTAGACAACAAGACAAATTTTAATGTAAATTAAAAGTTTTGACCAAATTCTCCGACTGGAGTAAACATTAAATTCTCATAGGTTCAGAACTTCAAATATGATCTAAAATTTAAACCTGCCTTTTAATTTTAAATAAAGAGCAGGGGTATATACCCATTCAAATTTTAAATATTACCCAACATTCACACCATTGAAAAAATATAAAATTTAGCTCATTATTTGAACTAATATTTAAACTACAATCGAAACATAAAGTTTAGAGGTGTTCAAATCTATTGCGTGATTCTCGACTCACTCATCAGGCAATAATCTCCCAGGGTCCGGATGACAATCACTCAATGATTGGGTCATAATCGTGTGATGTGACAACCTGCCTTACTGGATCTATTAATCACGTGTTAAGTTCAAGATAACTACAATTTCTGAAGAAATTGACCATTGAGCAAAGTGACACAACACCCATTGGACTTGTTCAATTTCAAGATGTTCCGCCAACTGTGAAGAATAGAGTTTAGCTGGGAAGTGAGGGTAAGGTGCAAAAGGATCCACTATGCCGCTGACAGCTGGGTTATGATGATGGACCACAAAGGTTATTTACCCCTCTAGTAAAACAATGTATTGGACACAGCCCGGGGGTGGGGGTGACATTGTTTACCTGCCGCATATAAAAGTATCAGGCTATTACCCAGATGGGTAGAAGCTCTAGAATAAACAACATTGTCGTGCTTAAAGCGCACATACAGTGCACCCTTCCATTGTTTCATAAGGAGGTGCAAAATATCCGGAAGGATTTGAGATGCACCAGTTAGCAGGTGATCATCTGGGGAGTCATCATCCTGTTTTCCATACGCCTTGTCAAATAATAATTTGCATTCCTTGATTGCAGATGGACAGTCTGAACTACCAAGCCAATGGCATAGATTCCCCCCTCTGATAAAAGATTATAGCATTGTAGACTTGAATTGACCTAACATTCTTTCAGAAAACATATCATATTCATAGTACATTGAACTCACTGAATTTGTGGTTGTGGGGCAGCTGCTGTAACATACCAATGAGGCATTCAAATGGAAAGCACCACCAGGATCGGACTGGCCCAAAAAGGGCTAAAAAATCATAGATGTGTAGTGCCATGTGGTGAATGGTGCAGTGTTCAGGAATGTGAGGGTATATCTCCTTGAGGTCTTGTACATACATCACTATATAGTCACGGTGACAAGCATGATACTTGACAGTGCCTACTACTCCATAAAAGATGCTCACTGCACATGCACCTATCTTCACTTTTGCCAGACCATCATCTGCTATGCTACCTTCAGTCTGCCAGATACATCATCTCCACACTTGTTCCATCTTCATCAATTCTATTTTCGATATGCCATCCAGCACTGGAGACAAAACATCCCATGGTTCATTTCAGATGACCACCAAGCCAGACATACACATTGGACCACGCATTGAACTTCCTAGTTGACATTCTCCCCTTGATGTTCATTTATCCAATCCTCCTCCACATGTCGCACATCATCGGTACTATCCTCTATACATCAAATCTCCTGAAGGCCCATACTGAATATTCCCCTCATATCCTCCTTATCGTGTTCACGACTGCATTTGGGTATTCGACCCTGTCTTCCATGCTCCCTTCCACATCATCGGCTTTGACCCAAACTATGAACCAGTGAATGGTTGGCATCATATTGTACTCAGGAACTACTGGGATATCAAAGAGTTCAGTCCAGGAACAGAGATTTGCGACGGTTATGTGCCTAAGGACTTCATCAAGTAAGACTTGTCTTTGTTCTCTCTCTGGAGGAAATTCATATCCAAGTGTCGTGATTGGTTCCCATGTTTCTGAATTGTCTTCAAGTCAAGTAACACTCTTACTCATCCTCGGAGATATTTGACAATCAACTGGAATCCTATTGGATGGCTATGACTCATTTTCCCCACATGACTCACTTGCTTCTTGGCTGTACTTCTCTTTCCAATTGTTCCACATGGTCTATTGTCTGTGACTCACTTCTCTTCTATTTCTGGCTTCTATTTCCAATTCGCTGCCATATTTCCATTCATTTCTTTGACAACCTGACTCATTTCTTCATTCTATTACAAACCACCTTCCTATTTTGGTTTTCTGCCTCTTTCTGTTAGTCATTTCTCCTGTCTGCTGTCGACGACATCGTTGTATGGCATACTCGCAGCGTTTGTTGTTCTGCTCATGTATATAAGGCCTGTTTCGCCTTAGTGTACCCCAATTCACCTCTTTCAGTTGGATTCACTCGTCTAAGTCTCAAGTCTAAGTCTTCTAAAGTCTACTACTACATCTACTCTACGTCAAGGCCAGCTTTGTCAATCACCTGACACTTGCTGTTGTATCTTGTCTTCGCTTACATCATTGTATTATGTCATCATCATCGTCACTGCTACATCCTCGTCTTCGTCTTTGTTCTACCTTTGTTGCTGCTGATAGCAAAGCGCACTGAGCCGAACATCAGTGTAAGTAGCCATGCAATGACAACACCGCTACCCACTGTCTTTTGGATCCATTTCCAAAAGTAAACTGACAATGGTACAACTCCATACACGATTTGGTCATAATTCGCATACATACAAGATGAGTGGCCAAGAAAGGCAACATGGTATGATCTAAGATATCCTGAAATTCACTCACGATAGCAGGCGTCGGGTGTGAAGAATTGTTCCCCAGAAGATAACAAGCACGATCGGTAAGTAAATTGTTGCTAGCATTCACCATTCGTCAGCTTTAAGTGTACCAGCAGCTGGATCTCCAAAATTGTAGGGAACCAAATTGATCCACGATGGAGTCACTGTGTTCTTCATGACAGCCCTGATGTGGCATAGAAGTTCCAGGGTACAGGATTTCAATGGCGGTGGCTTCCCCGAACTCAAAGGCTGAAGCTTCCGCTGAGAATTCATGTAAGCCAGGACATGTGGTGCAGATAGTGATAGACTTACCCATGCACCCAGAGCCTTAGTATAGTCACATTTCAAAATGCGCTTTCCTGTTCATCTTACAGGCAAACAGCCAATGTCAGTGCAAACAAACTTAAGAGGTTCAGTGTTGAGCTTGAGTAACTTGGTCTTCAGAATCTCCAAACACTCTTTGAGTATATCTGAATTCTACGTCAATGGGCTTGACAAGAAGTGCATGTATGTGTTTAGTTTGCTTGATTTCTTTATCTGGCATGTTCATATCGGGTTGATTAGGATCGGGCACTTCAAAATGATGGTCAAAAGAGGGCATGTCTTTAGCCTTATCCAATGACAATGCAGTTGTCAACTCCAGGACATCCATGCTATGATACCGAACAAGACCTTCAAGGATGCAGTGCATAGAGTCGACTACATCCTGGTGGGTAGGATTCCAATAAGATAGCAGCCACAATTTTGACCAGCAAACCCCGTGCAAATGGAATATCTTTTCTTGCTTGCTGGAAGTGGTTGCATCTCTCCATTGTGTTGCATATTCAGGTAGTTTGTGTTTATCATGTAGTGTCCACACCCAAAAGTCAGTCTTTCTAAGGGTTGATCAGTGCCAACACTGGCACGCAGTACAATAAAAATGACTGCCATGACCGGCCAACCCGGATGCTTTCTGAGCAGCTGGTAAGTCGTTAACAGACACAGCAATAGCACTGCAAGTGAAATGTCCCATTGGATAGAGAGAGGTCCTTGAAAAATGAATTCCTCTTTCCCAGGCGAGCACCATATCGTCCATGAGAGGTCGCATATAGTGGTTGAGCTCAGCAAGGCTAGGCTCATGTGGACCGGTGATTATGCCCACAATGTACATATTTTCAGCTTTGTAGCAAATTCTGTGCCCAAGTTTACCCATGCCATGGATATGATACCGCAGGATGTGCAAGCACCATGAATATTCATGCCCTCAGGACTGAAGAAGTCAATATTCAACACAAATAAGAAGCATCCTTCTGTGCTGTGGTCAATAAACAACTTCTTTTGTTATGGGGTTGACCCAGGCCCTTCAAATGATCTTATGAACTTGGCATTGAATATGTCCTTGACAAAGCTTGGGTGTGGTTGGTCCATTGACTTCAATGCACTAACTGGGTGTGGGCCACTGCTTGTGCATGGCAGGTACAATTCCCTGGAGAAACTGAACCTATCTCATTCACATGCACTCTTGTGAATGGGTGCTGTACATTTGAATTTAGAAAACCTCATATCAATATAAGGTTACACTTAACATGTGGATGGTTATGTCAGATCCTGGAGCAATATAAACCACTGAGATCTTAATTTCACTGATACTAAGAGTCTGTATGGTAATGGCATTCAATTTGAATAGTACAGCCAAGGTTCAGTTTGGTTCAACCTCAAGGACCTGAACCAGGTGGGCACTGCATGTTGGATGATGTGTAGTCCCATATGTAGTATGGTAGTAGTGTGAGGGTGCAACCCCTCAAACAGCTTCTGGCCTTGGAGAACTACTACAAGTCAATTCTGAACTCTTTTTGAATGGATTTTTGCCTTTCTTGGCTTGTGCCTACATGCTTACTACCAAACAGCTGATTAATTAGTGACATACCTCTCAGCACTCATGTCTGACAGATCCAGGGGCCCCAAGCATAGATAAATTCTGTCCACCTCTTGTGTTTGAGTTAGTTGCTCGAACCTCACGTAATTTTGGGACACAAGTGAGGTGGCGATGGCTTTGAGCCATCTAAAGGATTCAGCCATTTGACTTCCTTCCTTACCAAGATGTGAAGACACAGCGTGAATAGACTTGAACTGAGAGTGGTACGACAATTGAAAAGGAAAAGAGTAGACCAATACAGGAAGGAGTGAAAATAGCCTTGTTGACATGATTTTGGCATTTAAATCTGGAACAAAATTTTCCAGGGAGGCAGTGAGGTTTGTATGAGGAATGGGAATGAGCTGAGAAGGGTTCTCGCATCATGCATGTGGATGATACAGTTTCCTTTCGTGTTGACGAGGTGGAGTGTCGGTCAGGACCTCTGATTCCAACTGGATTCTTCTTCTAAAAGTCAACACTGATTCCAGATGTTCACTTAGAGTCCTTTACTAGTAGAGTCAAGGTCATGGGATAAAAGCCGGGTGAAAATCAAAGTCGTCTGTGCCAGGGTATGAAATAGTTCAGAAAGATAGAGTGATACCTCATACACTGTAAGGAATTTTAGAGACGAAGAGCAGCAGGACGTTACTTAATTAAATGCCTCACTGTCAAGTGCAAATCAATCAACTTGCTGGGAAGCCACGAGCCCCTCCGAGTCTCTGAATTTCCCTGAAGTCATTCACAAAGTTTATAATTGGTAGAGATAACTTCTAAGAAAATGATCACTGGGCAGGATCATGATGTTTGATTGCACATTGAACTGTGGATCATTGGTCTTGTTTATCAGATGGCTGGCCACAGGTATTCTAAACAGCACCGTCAAAGCTACGAAAATAACAAAGGTGTGCGTGTATGGACCAATAATGGATGGAATGTGCGTCAACATTAGTTTTTTAGACCTCTATCTAATATTTACCCCCCCTCCCCCCAAAAAAAAACAAAAAAAAACCCTTCTGTTCACCATATCATCTTTTCTTTTATCCTGCATTGTGTGTCATATAGTCTTGGACCAAGATTCGGGATCCTATCCTACATGTAGAGCTCTGATGATGGGCAGATATGATATTGATAGCCCCATGTTCTGCCAATACACTATCAAATTGCAAATTGGCCAGCAGCACATGCAATAATCTTGTTGTGAGCCTTTCAGTTTATTCCTGCTTCCTGTCACAATGATTTAAATATACAGACCTCTGTCCTACGTGCAATGGCACCCACCATACTGGTATATGTTTTCCCAGCAATGAACACTCAAATGTATCTTCATCATTTAACTGCTGTACATCTCTCTGTGCTCTCGGACACACTTGAGTATACCATTATGGGTCCAATTGGCAAAGGACTTGCCTGTGGTGATACAGGTGGGAATGGTTTATTGAGCCTAGGTGTCCCAGTTGATTCGGTTTGAATAGGAATCAGCACCATGACTGAATGGCTGGACATTGTTCAAATTACGATTCCCTGAGTTTATGAAGGAAAGAATCGGCTTTTATTAGTGGGGTGTTTTCGCCTTTCAAAAGATCATCCCGTTTTCCCATGGTAATCCCAGATTATGCATTTGGGCCCACAGGTTACATAAGAAAACCCTACCAGCTGAGCACAAAACATGTCCCATTTTGGATTTCAGGATGGTTTTGGGGTCTCCATGGGGTTCTACTGGGAATGACCACATTTTTGGCACTTTCATTCTGCTCAGTCTGGGTGCAGCTGGAACCCTAAACATAGGATTTATGTAGAGACTCTTCTGTAATCTACCTACATATCTTCCTAGGTTCTCTGATTTTATTTTAAAAATGTTTTTTGTTTTCTGATCATGGTATTTCAATGCAATCCCGCTGGGATTGTAGTCACATGACATGCTGCTGCAGCTGTGCCGTCCACAACTCACCAGCTGCAGGAAGAATTGGAGATATACCAAAAAATGCAAGGAAAAGGAAACATGATAGATCAGAAGTGTGGTATCTCTTTATCTGTGCTGGTATGGGATGAATTATAAAGGAGAAACAGGGGTACATGCAGGTAGTACTAACACATCAAGTGCCTTTCAGGACATCACAAGCCAATAGAGGTTGAGGAGGCTCAAAATCTGAATTACTCTTGCAGTGGCTTAATCTCTGGCTACACCCCTTAAATATGGTGTTGATGATATGTGGTCTTAGATTCATTTTTAACTTATGGAAATTGATCATTCTGTTGGACTATACAAGCACCCTGACTCTTAATTGGCCCAATCACATATGTCGTGTACAACCTTATGCATCTCTATTCTGCTGAAAAAAAAAAGATGTTTTAGTCTTGGAGTCTCACAGAGAAGCTTACATTGGTGGGGAAACAACTACAAAGAGCATGGGCATGTGCTCCCAGTGGCTGTGCATTCTGGACACTTCCAACCGTAATCAGATGGGGTTAGGCAACATTTCCTCATGGAAGGAGAGTTTGTTTTCTAATGAGCATGGTAAGTTGGGTGTGGCCCTCAAATAACATTAATACTCACATATTGGTCATTTAGTTCCTGTATACTCTGTTCCTCACTGGGGAAAAGTGTCTTGGAAAGACATGACCACCTGGCCCCAACTTGCAGATGATCCTGTGTTGGAGACACCTGTTTGTGTGGTGTTTACCACAGCTCTGTATGATCCCTCTGGTTCCCACACAATTGATACCATATCTTTCAATGTTCAGTCTGTAGTTGTTCTTGGATAGTCTAGGATTTGACCTTGGGAATAAGGATGGGAAAAAAAAAAAAGACTTGGACAATGGTGGACTTGAAGAAACACATACATATTTATATACTAAACCTTGCCCCTTGATATCAAAATCCACTTTGATATCAGTGCTATAGCCAATAATATTAAGAAAAAGAACAAAATTGACCAGGCCAAGATAAAGTACAATTATGGAATTAGTTTTCCACAGCACCACCCACATTCACACAGTAGGGTGTACTCTATTAAAGCAACCATGGAGAGCCAGTTCTAAGGCAGCTTCAGAAAGATGGTTGATGCAGGGGGGCACCAAGGTGCCTGTGGTTTCTGTGCATACCGATGGAATGTGGGCACATCCTTGCTGTCTCACAGGTGCAAGGGAGTGGAATGGGGAGGGATCTGTGAGACTGCACCATTGCCCAGGTGATCCAGATGGAAGGCTCTGGGAAATGGTGCTAGCTTCAGCAGGGCTGTCAGGCTCAGGGGCCTGTGTGTACAGACAGATGCATCCTCCCTGTCTCACAGATGTAAGGCAGAGGTAGCCGCAAGCTGCACCATTTCCTAGGTTATCCAGATGGAAGGCCCTGGGAAATGGTGCTAGCTTCAGCAGGGCTGTCAGTGCGAGCTGGCTTAAGGGCTTGTATGTACAGATGGAAGACAGATGCATCCTCTATGTCTCACAGATGCAAGGCAGAGGTAGCCGCGCTGTCGGTTTACTTTCGGAAATAGATCCAAAAGACAGTGGGTAGCGGTGTCGTTGTTGCACGGCTACTTACACTGGTGTTCGGCTCAGTGCGCTTTGCTATCAGCAGCAACAAAGGTAGAACAAAGATGAAGACAAGGACGTAGCAGTGACGATGATGATGATGTAATACACTGATGTAAGCATAGACGAGATACAACAGCAATGTCATGTGATTGACAAAGCTGGCCTTGATGTAGACGTAGTAGTAGTAGTAGACGTAGAAGACTTAGACTTGAGACTTAGACGAGTGAATCCAACTGATAGAGGTGAATTGGGGTACACTAAGGCAAAACAGGCCTTATATACATGAGCAGAACAACAAACGATGTGAGTATGCCATACAACGATGTTGTCGACAGCAGACAGGAGAAATGACTAACAGCGAGAGGCAGAAAACCAAAATAGGAAGGTGGTTTGTAAGGAAATGGAAAAATGAGTCAGGTGGTCGAAGAAATGAAGGGAAATGTGGCAGCGAATTGGAAATAGAAGCCAGAAATAGAATAGAAGTGAGTCATAGACAATAGACCATGTGGAACAATTGGAAATAGAAGTACAGCCAAGAAGCGAGTGAGTCAGGTGATGAAAATGAGTCATAGCCATCCAATAGGATTCTAGTTCACGCTCTGTCATCTATCCTCCGTATGCTGGCGTATAGTGAGTCACTGTGACTTGCTCTATGGTGACTCTAGGTTCTTGTGGACCAATCCTAGTGCTCAGCCCACTTGGAGGTGCGCATTTCTCTGTCTGTGTGGGTTCGTAGACGAGCCTTTTTTGCCTCACGGTCTACTTGAGCACGATCCCTATTGGGATTGTCTGTTACACTCGGGGTCCTTTCCTCTTTGATGTCCCTGTTCTTCCTGCTCCAAGGACTGTATTAACAGTTTCCACACCATCTCCTACTGGTTGGAGTTGGTTTGTGGCTTCATACCGCTGCATGTAGCTGGGTCAGCCACTGGTTGGTTCACTTCTCGCATAGTGCCATACGTTTTTGTGGCTGTGTTTGAGGGCGGTAATCATGTGGGGAATATGTCCGGTTGTACATTCATATCACCGGGTTTCTTCAGGAGATTCGACATATAGGGGATAGTACCGATGATGTGCGACTTGTGGGGGAGGATTGGATAAATGAACATCAAGGGGGAGAACATCGACTAGGAAGTTCGATGTGTGGTCCAACGTGTATGTCTGGCTTGGCGGTCATCTGAAACGAATCATGGGATGTGGTGGGGGCAATGCTGGATGGCATATTGGAAATGGAATTGATGAAGAAATGGAACTGAGTGTGGAGATGATGTGTCTGGCAGACTGGAGGTAGCAGAGCAGATGATGGTCTGGCAAAAGCTGATGATGATAGGCACATGTGCAGTGAGCATCTTTTGTAGAGTAGTAGGCACTGTCGGGTATCATGCTTGTCATCCACCTATCTCTGAAAATTTGACTGTCCTCAGTCAACTATCATCGTCAGAAGAATCGTCTAAATCATCCAAAGGAAGCTTATCGGGAGCAAGGGGAATGCCATCTCTTGAGAAGTAAGGAAGTAGATGAATGGCCCGCAATGCCTCTTTTTTGGACAGTTCCATTGAGTTCCTTTAATATGTAAGATCCACCAGTAGTTCTTTGAACAACTTCAAATGGTCCTAGATATCTTGGTTTCGTCTTCCTGTCTAGTTCATTTTCGACTCTTGAATTCCTAACCAAAACTAGATCTCCTGGTTTGTATTCACTGCACCATAGATGTCACCAATACTTCTTTTCAAATTCAGCTTTGCTTTTGAGTCGAGATTGATAGAGCGTGCCTGCTGGTTTGTTGATGTCATCTGAATGTTTAGAGAGTTGTCGAATATGGAGTGTAAGGAGTTCTTCAGTAGTGAGATTGGGCTTGAAACCAGAAAGAAGATATGTTGCTTCAAGGAGGTCGAGGGGAAGGATGGGATCAACACCGTAGAGAAGATAGTAGGGAGAGAAGCCTGTGGCTCTTCTAACTGTGACACAATCAGCAAAGAATGCATGATGAACATGATCTGGCCATTTTGATATTTTGCCTTCGCAAGCTTTGATGAGTGCTTCTCAAATTGTAAAGTGTCCTCTTTCTACAACTCCATTTGCTTGAGAATTATACGGTGAAATGTGAATCTGAGGAATGCCATATCATCGAAGAAGTTCATGAGTAGCGCTGACAAGCAAGATACTCGACAGCGCCTACTACACTACAAAAGACACTCACTGCACACGCGCCTATCATCATCAGCTTTCGCCAGACCATCATCTGCTGTGCTACCTCCAGTCCGCCAGATACATCATCTCCACACTCGTTCCATCTTCATCAATTCTATTTTCGATATGCCATCCAGCATTGCCCCCACCACATCCCATGAATCGTTTCAGATGACCGCCAAGCCAGACATACATGTTGGACCACGCATTGAACTTCCTAGTCGATGTTCTCCCCTTGATGTTCATTTATCCAATCCTCCTCCACATGTCGCACATCGTTGGTACTATCCTCTATATGTCCAATCTCCTGAAGGCCCATACCAAACATTCCCCTCCTATCCTCCTTATCGCGTTCACGATTGCATATGGGTATTCGACCCTGTCTTCCATGCTCCCTTCCACATCATCGGCTTCGACCCAAAACTATGAACCAGTGAATGGTTGGCATCATATTGTACTCAGGAACTATTGGGATATCAAAGAGTTTGGTCCAGGAACAGAGATTTTCTACGGTTATGTGCCTAAGGACTTCATCAAGCAGGACTCGTCTTCGTTCCCTCTCTGGAGGAAATTTGTATTCAAGTGTCATGATTGGTTCAAATGTTTCTGAGTCGTCATCAAGTCACATGACTCACTTACTCATCTTCGGAGATATTTGACAAGCAACTGGAATCCTATTGGATGGCTATGACTCATTTTCATCACCTGACTCACTCGTTTCTTTCTTGTACTTCTATTTCCAATTGTTCCACATGGTCTATTGTCTGTGACTCACTTCTATTCTATTTATGGCTTCTATTTCAAATTCACTGCCACATTTCCCTTCATTTTTTCGACCACCTGACTCATTCCCCCATTCCATTACAAACCACCTTCCTATTTTGGTTTTCTGCCTCTCGCTGTTGATCATTTCTCCTGTCTGCTGTCGACAACATCGTTGTATGGCATACTCGCATCGTTTGTTGTTCTGCTCATGTATATAAGGCCTGTTTCACCTTAGTGTACCCCAATTCACCTCTTTTAGTTGGATTCACTCGTCTAAGTCTAAGTCTAAGTCTAAGTCTAAGTCTACTGCTACTTCTACGTCTACATCAAGGCCAGCTGTGTCAATCACGTGACATTTGCTGTTGTATCTCGTCCACGCTTACGTCAGTGTATTACGTCATCATTATCATCACTACTACGTCTTCGTCTTCATCTTCATTCTACCTTTGTTGCTGCTGATGGAAAAGCGCACTGAGCCGAACACCAGTGTTAGTAGCCATGCAACGACGACACTGCTACCCACTGTCTTTTGGATTCATTTCCGAAAGTAAACCGACAGCGCCTTTGAGTTCTGGACCATTGTCAGTAACAATTTCTCTGATTGCTCCATAACAACAGATGATTTCTTCAAAGATGAATTGAGAAACTGCACAAGCTGTAGCATTCTTGAGTTTTTGTCCTTCTGCAGCACCTGAAAGATCGTCACGAGCTGCTACAATATATCGATAACCTTGAGCTCTTGGCATAAGCATAATGTTGAGATGAATCTTGGAGAATAGAGTCCACAGGGGTAGAAATGGTGATAGGAATATGAACTTTGTAGGTTGAACAAATTTGGCAAGGGTGGCATGAATGAACATATCATTTGACATCAGTGAAGTAAGAAGGCCACCAAAAGCAAAGGGAAATAGTCTTAGCAGTAGAGTAGATTCCACGATGACCTAGTTTGTCATGAGCAAGTTCTAGAATATGATTGCGTCGAGGTCGTTCAAGTATAACTTGTAGTGGATGTCCTTTTGAGCGTCTCCAAAGCTTGTTATTTCTAACAAAGTATCTTCTGGCTTGATGAAGGAAGTGATGTCGTTGTGAAGGGGAGGAAAATGTAGGAAGTTTGAGAGTAGTAAGGAAATCTTGGATACGTCGAAGGTGATCTTCTGCTGGTCGAGTATCTTTGACTTGATGAAAAACTTGCCACCCATCTCTGTGATCAATACTGTCAAGGATGGCATAAGTGTCTCCTGATCGTTCCAATACATAATTAGCTTCAGCTATCCATTCATAATCTTGTTCTTCTTCTTTTCTTCCTATGTCATAGTCGTTTTCTTCTTTTTCTTCTTCTTCGTCATCTTCTTCTTCAACATCCGAGTCGTCTTCTGCAGGTCTTTGACGAGAGAGTCCATCTGGGCCTTTGTGTAGAGCAGCTGGAACATGTTTGAGATCAAAATAGAAGAGAAGAATACCCTCTATCCAGCGATTGAGAGTTGCATTTGGCTGAAGATCTGGATGATTGATCATTTGGCGAATGTACTTGGCATCAGTTTCGACGAGAAGATTCTTGATACCAGCAAGATGGATTCTTGAATGATGAAGGGAGCGATAGAGACCATAGAGTTCTAACTTGGGCTGACTATATCTTGATTCTCGTTCATTAATAGGAAGTGAGCCGTATCGTACTGGTCTTCTTTGATTGTTTTTGTCAAGCTGGAAGATGATGAAGCCGATAGCAATGATGGAAGTGTCAACTGCAAGAATGACAAGTTGTCCTGATTTATAGTCGATGGTGATGAGGGCAGGAGAATGTGCAACAGCTTGCTTGAGAGCATCCATAGCTTCTTGTCAACATTCATTCCATTCGAAAGGAACAATCTTGCGAGTGAGTTCAGTGAGTGGTCTTGCAAGCGCCGAATAATTCTTGATCCAAACCAAATACGTGATGTACCACAAAGTCCTAAAAATCCACGAACTTCGGTTGTATTCCTTGGAGTAGGCCACTTAAGAATTTTGGAGATAGTAGAGTGATATGGAAGTCATCCTTCATATGTGACTCTTTGACCAACAAGTAAAACATCAGGGCAAGCAACTTGAGACTTCTTTGGGGAGATAGTAGCACCACATTCTGCAATTCGATGTAGGATTCAATTGACAACGATGGTATGTTCCCAAACAAAATGATGAATGCCTGAGTTTTCTGGAATAGTCTCGTAAGATCCATCTGGCTGTTCGTATCGAGTAGGAGGGCCTTTGATTCCGAGGTCATCGATCATAACACCAACATTATCAGGGATTTCGTCTTGTAAAACAAAGACAGTGCAGTTCTGGAATTCGGCAGAGGAATTGGTGTAGCCTTGAGGTAGACTTCGATATCGCATAAGTCCTAGAGGAGTTTGGAATGAAGTGAGATCACGGCTCTTGGGGTGAATACGTCTGGCATCATAGCCTGAAAAGAGATCGAAAACAGAATAGATGGAGTGTCCAGCAAAGGGAGCAACAAAAGAGTCGATGACTGGAGGGAGTCCTGCATCTTTGATAGTAATGCCATTAAGTGTTCGAAGGTCGATGACGTGTCGTAAACCACCATCTTTCTTTCGAGTGTAGAACATAGCAGATCTGTACGAGGCTTGACTAGGCTCATAAACTCCGGATTCGATTGTGCCTTTTGTGAGCTTGATGACTTGTTCGAGGTAGGCTGGAGGAATAGGGATTTGGGGATTAGCCCAGGGGATGTGGTCGATAACAGGCATGATGTAGTCAGAGAAATAATCCGAACGAAGTGTTCCTCTTTCCGAATCGCCATTTGCTAAAACTCTCTGGTTGTTTGTGAATACCATCGTCATAAGCTTTTCTTCTTCAGGCCATAAGAAACCATCAGGATTGATATTGAGGATCTTGAGGCGTTCATGAGTGAGTTTTGGAGTGGGAATGAAGTCAGGAGGGTTGGGTGATAGTACAGGAAGGTTGAGAAGGGGATCATTGGGAAATCTTCAAGTTACACGAGCATCTTCAGGGAAAACAGCTGGAACCGGGCAAATTCTTTGATGTACAGGTTTGTATTTTCTGTTGGCAAAAGTAGAACTTGTTTTTGGATTTTCTTGATTTTATTGAGGAGAGGAGATATTCTGAATCATGAGACTTGAACCAGCATAGATAGGACTTGAAGAGAAAGACGAGGAGGGAGAATTTGAGATTGGAGAATGGGTACACGGTAGTTTAAAGTCATCTCGGACTGAAAGAGGTATTATTCTTGATCTGAATGTAGATGTGGATGATGATTGTGAGGATTTCCAAAAAAATACCTGTCGTCATAATTGTTGTCTTCTGAATTGGTTTTAGCAGGAATAGCACAAAGTTCCCAAATCTTTCTGTCAG
>MU134535.1:30347-46585 GCA_015039355.1 Ramaria rubella
GGTTTTCTGTCACTTGTGCCCACAAGCCGAGTCACGTGAAACGATAGTCGTCGTTGTTTCTATCTTGCTCCTACTTCTATTACTACATCGTCACTACTACTACTACTGCATTATGCTACTGTATTCGCACTTGCTCTATGTTGTCGTTTCCAGTACACTAACTGTTTCGACCGGAACTGCATCTGCATCATCATCATCATCTGAGTCTTCTGAATCTGAACTCTGAATCTGCTCACTTAGGTTGACTTTCTCCACTTAACCCCATGTGATTCCGTTTTACCCGGAATATATGTACTCGTCTTGTTGTTTGCTACACTCATACGGTATGTTGTTACAGCAGCTGTCGTCTGTCCTCTTTACTGATTGTCACTCTCCGTCTTTTGGTTTTATCCTTCCACCAAACATTACCTTACCTCTTTACTCAGTCCACCAGCTCCCCCGTACTCGTCTAAAAATCACATTTTTTACACTATTTTTACACAAAAGGAATGTCTAATAAGTAAGTGACAAGACCAACTTTTTAGAGGGTTTTTACGACGAAAAAATAGTTCAAAAACCTGGAGTTTTAGACCATGTATAAAGTGTAAATATCCGTACCCTTTACCTATTAGTAAGTGGGTATCCGTTATATATTGTTCAAAAGACTTGGCTTTTCCATTACTTTTTCAGTTACCTATTCTCAAATAGGGTTAACCTTCTTACTAATAGGTTCCCTATTTGAGAATAGGTAACTGAAAAAGTAATGGAAAAGCCAAGTCTTTTGAACAATATATAACGGATACCCACTTACTAATAGGTAAAGGGTACGGATATTTACACTTTATACATGGTCTAAAACTCCAGGTTTTTGAACTATTTTTTCGTCGTAAAAACCCTCTAAAAAGTTGGTCTTGTCACTTACTTATTAGACATTCCTTTTGTGTAAAAATAGTGTAAAAAATGTGATTTTTAGACGAGTACGGGGGAGCTGGTGGACTGAGTAAAGAGGTAAGGTAATGTTTGGTGGAAGGATAAAACCAAAAGACGGAGAGTGACAATCAGTAAAGAGGACAGACGACAGCTGCTGTAACAACATACCGTATGAGTGTAGCAAACAACAAGACGAGTACATATATTCCGGGTAAAACGGAATCACATGGGGTTAAGTGGAGAAAGTCAACCTAAGTGAGCAGATTCAGAGTTCAGATTCAGAAGACTCAGATGATGATGATGATGCAGATGCAGTTCCGGTCGAAACAGTTAGTGTACTGGAAACGACAACATAGAGCAAGTGCGAATACAGTAGCATAATGCAGTAGTAGTAGTAGTGACGATGTAGTAATAGAAGTAGGAGCAAGATAGAAACAACGACGACTATCGTTTCACGTGACTCGGCTTGTGGGCACAAGTGACAGAAAACCTAGGTAAAGGCTTTCATTTGGGTCGCACGTCACGTATACAAGTAGTCCTCGTTCCTAACCGACAGTACGAAACCACGAACTGGTCTGACGTCCGATGTGACTATTATAATGTCAAATCGATACACATATATGGTACTTTTATATTTAGTCCTTATGTCCAGTATTAACCGGGGCCCTACGGTAAACTGAACTGAGGAGACAGAACTCTGAACCTACTGACCGGGTTAGAATGCTGAGTGTTCGTCACGGAACCCGACATTAATTTGTCCAGACCAAACACAGTTAATCCAGCCATCCCATCAACAATGATCCGAATCACTTATACCATTCAGTCAGGTTGAAAATTCTAGAAGACGTGTAAACAAATTAACTAACCGGTCCAGTGAAAACCAAAGTTACTTTGTACCAAGTCTGAAATCGACAAACTGAAGTGTTCAAGGTAGGTTCCGAATGTTGCTGATACGTGGATTAGGGATCTCCATACTGAAAGGAAAACCATACGAACAATACATATAGTGACCGTACAAAGTGAAAGATAATCACAACTCGTTACAAAGGTAGTAGAGTTCATACACTAGTACCGTACTTATCGTACTTATTCATGTGGGTGAACCGACTACGGGTAGTACACGACTCCGACTCATTCGTGTGATATTATGTCTAGAATGGTTAGACGATATTCTGGGTTTGTGACTACATCTGTTTCAGTTGAAGGGTCAAAACAGTGAGTAAAGACGTAGTACCTACAAGTCTAGACAGGACGTTTTTTATATTGTTCTTGGGGAACCGGTCACTGTAATATAGACGTTGTCCTTACGGATGCACTGATGTTCAAGAGACGTTACATGGGTAGTACTATTCATACCGTTAAAGGTGATGTTTACGAACTAAGTGTATGGAAAACGGTTCTAAAAACGTTCGGTCACTCTTTTTTTCCACTTTTTTAATATTTTATATACTCTAAAAGTACTCTAAAAAGTTTTGATAATCGTTACTTATTAGGTTGTAAAAAGAAATCAAAAACGTTCCTTTTTGGACTACCTATTTACAAATAGGTTACCTATTAGTAAGTGGGTATCCGTTATATATTTGTTCAAAAGACTTGGCTTTTCCGTTACTTTTTTCAGTTACCTATTCTCAAATAGGGAACCTATTAGTAAGTGGGTATCCGTTATATATTGTTCAAAAAGCTTGGCTTTTCCGTTACTTTTTCAGTTACCTATTCTCAAATAGGGAACCTATTAGTAAGACGGTATCCGTCTTGTAAATGGGGATACCGTCTTACTAATAGGTTCCCTATTTGAGAATAGGTAACTGAAAAAGTAAGGGAAAAGCCAAGCTTTTTGAACAATATATAACGGATACCCACTTACTAATAGGTAACCTATGTAAATAGGTAGTCCAAAAAGGAACGTTTTTGATTTCTTTTTACAACCTAATAAGTAACCGATTATCAAAACTTTTTAGAGTACTTTTAGAGTATATATAAATGATTAAAAGAGTGGAAAAAAGATGATACTTTAGAACCTATTTTAAAACCAAGAAAAGACAACTTTTACAGTTACTTTTTGGTTCTAACAGGAACGTAAAAACACCGTACTTTAGTTACTCATTTAAGTAATAAAGAGTGTAAAATGTAGGTAAAGGGTACGGTTCTTTACACTTCATACATGGTCTAAAAGTCCAGGATTTTGAACTAGTTTTCGTCGTAAAAACCTCTAAAAAGTTGGTCTTGTCACTTACTTATTAGACAATCCTTTTTCGTAAAAATAGTGTAAAGAATGTGATTTTTTATACGAGTACGGGGGTCACAGTGACTCAGGGAGTAGCTTAGACCGTTACTACAGTCTAGCTATTATCAACCACGACTAACGCGACTGAAGGACCGCCTATAAAATAGGTGGTAAAGCACTAATTAAGTGGAGAGAAATAGTTCCCACCGTGCTTCCCACAGCTCGAGACTCAACTCGAGTGCATATAGGAGGAATATCCTCCGATGGTACAGAAATTATTTTCCTGCGTGGTAGAGCCGTTCGTTTCCACCGGTCCGGTGTTAATAACGTACAAGCTACAGTGTGTAAACCCCCAGCTACTCAGCGTCAAAACGCCGAACGTCGTTTACGACGCGTATACACAACGTGAGGCTTGTCTTCAAAGTCACCTGCTACCACTACCACAGGAACTGTGGTACGTGTCAGGTCACAACGAGGAAAACCTCGTAGCGTTTAACGAGTCTCCGTGGTCCCTCACGGAGACGACTCACTACACAAACCCTACGAAACCGTAGGTACCTATCGCGAGTAAACTGTGACGTGACCACGCTCACACCATCACCCACCGTTCTTCTGGAACTTCGCCACTATTTTAACAATGAATTGTAGTCTCGCTCGCGTGGACTACGCAGTGTACTGATGTAAGTGCACTACAGCAACGCAGTGCACTTAACAACTGTACTTAGTACAAGTACAGCTCAGGAAAAATAATTCCTGAGGAACAGTAGAAAGAGTACGGAATACTCCGTACTGATCCTTCGAGATCACCGAAGGATTGAGGGGAATCAAGATCTATCCGTAGATCGCGAAGATTGAGAGACGTACGTCTCTCACCAAGGGTCCACTGTATAGGGTTACAGGTAGAATGAACAGTGAGGTCGAACCTCAATGATCGCGTCGTTACTCGGTCTTAGAGTAGATGTTTGGTAAGACCAAACAGAAGAAAGGGTTTCAGCTTGTCTATTAAATGCAGTGGTGCTCCTTTAGTAAGTAACAGTAACCCATATACGCCAAATTAAGTTGAACGTACTTTGAAACCATCATAGGAGACTCGACACTCGAGACCTCCATTGAGTTCAAAGTGACATCTTGACCTTAACAGGTGAAGATATTGACTCATACCGGGTTATATTAACCCATGGTTTAAGAAACGGACAGGAAATCCATTCCTGTCCAAGAAACATCTGTCTATATGATCTACAGGTTGAAGCATACAGTAAGGAACTGCCACAGACCATAATCGTCACAGACAGACGACATGAAATCCATTTCCGAAAGTAAACCCAGCGTGCAGTGCATATGTTCATCAGGAGCAAGGATTGGCTGTCATGCTTTGGTGCTTGACCAGACTGCAGGCTACACTGATAATATTACAGTTTAGCTATGTGTATATACCATGAAAATATAAATCAGGAATACAGGTCATAATCGGCCCCGGGATGCCATTTGACTTGACTCCTCTGTCTTGAGACTTGGATGACTGGCCCAATCTTACGACTCACAAGCAGTGCCTTGGGCTGTAATTAAACAGGTCTGGTTGTGTCAATTAGGTCGGTAGGGTAGTTGTTACTAGGCTTAGTGAATATGGTAAGTCAGTCCAACTTTTAAGATCTTCTGCACATTTGTTTAATTGATTGGCCAGGTCACTTTTGGTTTCAATGAAACATGGTTCAGACTTTAGCTGTTTGACTTCACAAGTTCCATCCAAGGCTTACAACGACTATGCACCTAATCCCTAGAGGTATGACTTTCCTTTTGGTATGCTTGTTATGTATATCACTGGCATGTTTCACTTTCTATTAGTGTTGAGCAATGTTTCCATCATCTCAAGTATGTGATCATGGCATGAATAGCATGAATAAGTACACCCACTTGGCTGATGCCCATCATGTGCTGAGGCTGAGTAAGCACACTATAATACAGATCTTACCAATCTGCTATAAGACCCAAACACTGTGACATAGACAAAGTCAACTTCCCACAGTTTTGTCACTCATTTCTGCATCATGGATGTTCAGATCTGTCCTGCAAAAATATAACAAGAACCCCTTGGCCAGTGACATTATATCTGCAACAGGAATGCCTACGTGACTACAAGTTCTCTGCAATGTACCCATCATGATAAGTATGGCAATTTCCACTACAAATGCTTGATTCACATACCTTTTGCCAAGATTTTTGCAAGCCAGTGAGGCGGCACCCACACTCAAGATTGTGGCTTCAATTGAGCTTGAAGGCATACTGTGAGTATAACTTTTATACATTGAATGTACTTGATATTTGATCAGAATTTTTTAACAGCCAGCAAGGTGGTATCCATGCTTAAGGTTGGTGTTTCGATTTGGATGTAGGGAGGCTTGACAGCCATGAAGCAGATGGGAGTCCTGGCCCAACAATCTTTTGGTCCTGATTTGACACCTGAGTGGAACACTAGTGTTCTTGGTGAGTCTTATACTTTTGTTGTTTTTCGTTAGCTTACCTTTACACCTCTGGTTCCAGTTCACCTGCACAGGTCTCCAACTGAATACAATTTGAGATAAGTAAGCCCTCCAATACAACCTTTTGTGATCTCTCCCTGCCCATTGCTTCTTAGCCTGCTTCAAGGTGACGTGAGGCTGATTTTGAACACCAAGCCATTCACTAATATTATCCAGAGTCATTATTGACATTTTGCCAGTTATCAAAGTACCCTTGGACCAGGTATGACGTAGAGAAGTGTGACTTACCGGCAACTTGTCACACTTGTCTACATCACAGGCACTGCTTAGGTAATCTGAGCGTGCCTAGGAGCACCACCACAGCCCGGGTCGAGTGTGCTCCCCAGGGGAGTCTACACCTTATAAGTAATGGAAGCAGCGGATGCAAAGTTACCTGGCCGAGCGTCCTAGGTGAGGTAGGCGGATGCCAGCACCCAGGCATGTGTGAGCTTTTTCTGCTCAACAAAGTCGCAATTGGGGGTGGGGGCGTGTGCATGGCACAGGGGAGGAGGCATTTGAGGGTGTCACAGAGGCCAGGGTAGATGGGGCCGATGCACTGGGTGGTGTCATCTGTGAGCACTGGGAGAGAGAAGGAGAGGAGGTGCAGGGCGATGAGACAGTGACGTGGTGGAGGTTGTTTTCAGTGGCAAGGGTGTGGGAGAGAAGGAGGGTGAAGAAGGGGCTGAGGGTGAGGCATAGGTGGGAAGGAGGGTGATGTAGAGCTAGTGAGCTGCTTCTATTTAGAGATTGCTCTGCATAATTAACACGGCCTACTGGTGCCTAAGCTCATTATTTAGTACACCGGTCGAGTGGCATTGAATGTACCCGAGATCTGGCCTGCACTCATGCAGACAAGGTGAAAGAGGCTCTGGACATACTGCCAGAGAGCGATGCCAAAGCTGCATTGCGGGCTGTGACTGAATGGGTGGTGCAGAGAAAATGGTAATGTGGATGTACATTACTCAGAGGGCCAATGGCGAATATGTTATGCAGACAAGTGTGGCCACAAGAGGACAACAAGTAGCCATGGAACAAGGGGCAATGACTTGTGACTGGCTGCAGATTGTTAGGCACCCATCCACCACCCTGCAACATGCTCTCGCACATGCCTGGAGCACATGCGTGCGGTATGGGGGTTGCATCCAGGTGTGAGTGACACTGCTCGACTGGAGCCACCACAGACATCAATGGTGAATACTGTACGGCTGGTTTCCTTCACCAGGAGCTCACCCAAACTGTCCCACATGTGTGGAACATGTGCATACAATGTGAGGGTTGTGCGCAGGCATGAGCGGCTGCGATGGTCCATTGCGACTGCTGCCAATGTCAGAAATGACAATCCAGCAACTAGGGCCACTTACGAAATCGCTTGCGAGGCAGTTGTCCAGCATTAATCAAGGGTCTCATATTTCCCCCTAAGTTATTCTGTTCAGTCTGGCACTTTCAGCCCCGGCCAGCTTGTGTCTTCAAGTTGCAACCTTAATCGACTTCTTCTCCTTTCTGGTGCCTTGAGATCTAACACTGAATGATCTTCTGAACTTTCCTAGGGTGTCTTCACTTGCTTTCCGTAATTGGGAACCTAGTGAATATGATGTTGAATTCACAGAACCCTGCTTGCTACTAAAGATGCCTACCTTGCAGACGTGGAGTCAGGAGTTGCCAGAGTCATTCTAGCATCAAAGCTACAACAACGCTGGTGTTCTGTGTCTTTTTGCTATGGTTCTATGTAAATCATGTGGTGGAAGGAGATGGTGGCTGTGACATGGACTGCCTTCAAACGTGTCCATTGGGTCATTTTCAGTTAGGGCAAGAGATAAACTTAGAAGCGAAGGCTGGAGCTTGTCGTGCTATCAAGTATTCGCAGTTGTGAGCATAAGGTTTGAAAAAGAAAAGAGTTAGACAACCTTGCATTCTTTTGCTTTGCTATGGCTGATAGATCATTTGAAATCTTTGGAAGTGTGGCACTCAACAAAGCACACACGGCAGCATCTCAACATGGAGAGATCCACAATGATGTGGCGCAAACTGGGATTGCAAAATTGTAGGTAAGCTTAAACAATGAGCAACAGCACAAGACTTACCACTAGCATTAGGTCTTAGCACTGTTGGCGTAGACACAATTCGACCTCAGCTTGAACAGCCCTGGGTTGGACCACTTGCAGCACAGGTGTATGCAACTGAGAAGTCCTGTGTAAGGGTCATGTGTTTCTCCATCCA
Organism: Ramaria rubella; assembly: GCA_015039355.1. Lineage (NCBI taxonomy): Eukaryota > Fungi > Basidiomycota > Agaricomycetes > Gomphales > Gomphaceae > Ramaria > Ramaria rubella. The sequence goes on from MU134535.1 coordinate 38,214, forward strand.
CTCAAATTTGGACACGGTAAGGACATACTTGGTGCAATGTGTGTCGGACCTGGGAAGTGCAACAAAGGTCTTTTCGAGGGGCTTTGACACAAGCGACTCGGTGTGGGAGAGAGGGCTAGGAATTTGGAGGCTGAGGGGAGGCAAACTGCGGCTTAAAGGGTGCTGAGAGGAAATTGTGGTCCAGTAGGCAGGGGTGTCCTTTTCGACCATTTTGCTGTAGGGTGAATGAAGACTAGAATAATCAAAATCAGTGGTGGCAATGGCAGCTTTGGGCTCAGCAGAGCTGTTTGAGCTTCCATTGGTGTGGCCGTTGTAGTGAGCATTAGAAATGCCATTGGCATGACATGGCCATTGTCATGGCTGCTGACATGGCAGTAGCTAGTTACGCGTGTGTTTTGGAAACTGTGAACTCAGAACTAAATGTTGGTGTAAGGTACACAATCAAGTTTAGTCTAGCCACTGATAGTGTTCAAGGGGATATCAACCAAAGACTATTTTAACGGAGAACCCAATTAAGAGATTCTACTCCGGTGTTCAAATAACACTATTACTTTGCAGTAACAATGCAATTCAAAGCACTTGTAGCAAGGCTACTAGTCTGGTCAAGATAATACTTGAACTATGAGGGAGAGCGTACAGGGTTCCAATGCTTTGTTTTTATATGCAATATGGGGAAAGCAGACTTGGACGACTAGGCTCAAGGTCGCAACAATTGAATGGCTGTTCAACTGAAGGACTAAAAGGATAGCCAAGAAACAAGGAGCGAAGGGACAAGACCAACAACAACAAGTTAAAACTAACTTGAGAGTTGATAAAGTCAACACTAACACAAACTAGTTAGCCAGGCAAAGGCCCTACAAGCAACAGTGCCCAGATAAGATAGAGTGTGGTAGCTTTGTGCTGACACAAGCTAGTAATCAAGCTAAGGCCCTACAAGCAACAGAGCTTGATTAGATAGAAAGTGTACTACACCCCAACACTAGTTATTTGATTAGACTTAGGCCCTACAAGCAACAAAGGCTAATCGAATAGTAGTGGTGGTTGTTACCAACACAAGCTATTAATTTAACTTTGGCCCTACAAGCAACAAAGCTTCAATTAATTAGAAGTGATGATACCCAACACAAGCCAGCAGTTGATATTTGGCCCTACAAGCAACAAGTGTCAACTAGATGGAAAGTGGTGGTTTTGCTTACACATGGTAGTAGTGTTGTAGCTACCTGGCTCCTTTGGTCTACTGCGTTGCACCTGTAGCAGTGACAAGCTGATGATGTTGCTGCTTCTTCGCATGCATGGTGAGAGGCCGACTGAACCAGCTTGGCATGCCCACTGAGTTTTTCAGCTAGTGTCATGTCTACTTCTGATGGCTCTGAATTGTATCTGATAGAAGACTCAGGCTCCTCAGGCAGCTGTGGGGTGCCTGCACTGTGTGCCCTGTTGATGCTAGCTTTATTTGCCAGGGCCTTCCATCTGGCTATACTTATGAGCTTGTGCATCTGCACTGACACGCTTGATACTTTAGGAGGGTCTACTACACTAGAATGGACGCTGACTGGACACGCGCCTATCATGGTCAGCTTTCGCCATACCATCATCTGCTGTGCTAGCTCCAGTCTTCCAGACGCTTCATCTACACACTCATTCATATTTTTCTATCTATTGGCTATTTTCGACTATGCTGTCACTGCATTGCTGACTCATGACATCCCTATGATTTGTTTCAGATGATCATCATGCCAGACATTCATGTTGGACCACGCTTTGGGGTTGCTAGTTGACGTCATCATGTCTCTTGCTGATTCATTTGTGGAGTGCTCCTTCAGAAGTCACACATTGTCTGTGGTATCCTCGATATGTCGAATGATCCTGCTGGCCCATGCGTTGGCTTACCTCAGCTGCTGAGTTACAATAATGGTAATTATTGGTCAGTAGCTGAGTTGAAGCTGAGTTACTGATTTGGCAAGTATTAGGTCAGCGACCCAAGTTGTGGACTCTTGTGGATCATTAATAGTGAACCCAGCAGCAGTGACAAGGAATAGAAATATAAAGAAAACCACCGATCAGAAACACTTGAAACCCTATAGGCAGATTCTTGAGACTATAAGTACATTATAGGGATCCATAACAGCGTGTCTGAACTGAGCGTGTGCGTAACAACCGAATTAATTATCGATAGGTGACCATCAATTTCAGGTCTGAGTCGAGGTAAAGGGACTGTAAGATTTTGCTTTCACATATGAGAAGAAATCCTTACTTTAGGCTTGTAGAAGTTGTACATGTTTGCCATACACGTCCCATGAACCACTGGAGAAGAATCAGCATTCATAGAGTTGGAAAATCAAAAGGTATTCACACCCAAATATTAATGGCACGTCCGGACCAATTAACATGGCAATGGCACCTGCGCCTCTGATGGGTTGAGCACTGCCCTCAGCGCATCTGCTGCATCTGACTGAGGGTAGGCGAGCCAGGGTGTGATGGTGGTGAGCCAGGTGCTACAGCAGGAGCGAGTGGGTGTAGAAGAGCCTGTGTAGCAGCAGGACCACCAGCCTTTTGCTGCTGGCGCTTGTGGAGCAGCGTGTGACTGGGATTAGGGAGGGGTAAATGGAGTGGGAAAGGAAAAGGACAAAAAAAAACTGACTATGACTTTTGCACGTGTGGCTTTGCCTTCAAGAGGTAGATAGCTGATGAGCAATGGGCCGACTACCGTACGTAAACAGATCATGATTAGTAGCTGCAAGAACAAATATTGTAGTGACGATCACTCACTGCCTCACACAAAATACGCCAGTGGTCCTACATCACTATCTGCAAAATGAAACACCATTGCCTCACAATACAATCCTCAAACTTTCTTAACGCAGTCCCGAATGACAGTAATCCATGCAAAAAAAGAAACCATTCTCCTATTTCTCTGTTGACATAGTCAAACAGAGCAACACCAGCCATTGACACAGTCAAACAGTCGGGTGTGGAGGGAGGAGCATGATAAGGGAGCTGATAAGGGAGCTGAGTCAGCTGAGTCAGCTGATTCGCCTTCCACAGTCTATGACGCAAGTCATGTGACTTCTCCCAACACCCGTTATACTAGAACAGCATGGCATGCACCGCAACAGACCTTACTCAGTGATGTCAAAATGATGTTTACAGTTATATCCAAGAATAATATGCTCAAATACAATTTTAATGCATGTTTTTTTTTAATGGTGTTTTTAAATGGTGTTTTTTTTTTAGAAAACATATCAGCAGCATCTTCTGCACTTACCTCAGGCCTAGGTGTTGTGATAACATTTCATGGAAAAGTCATTGGGTGCAATTCTACAATCTTACCTAACTTTCTAATCTGAACAATGCATTCAACTTGTTGAATTGAAAAAACAGTCAAACACCCAGTGTTGTCCTGGTGCCAACCCAGGGTCCATGAGAAAGTCGTCAGACAGAAACATTAGGGGTGCTGCTGGGTCTCGCAGTGCCCACTTGGATGTTGGGCTTGCATCTCACATTAGTGAGGGACCCCTGACACCATCAAAAGTCGATGACCTTGACTGTCACCCAAGGTTGCAGTTCATTGACTTTGTCAACAGACTGTTGCATGACTGGCACAACACTGATTATTATTAATTTAAATGCCTACCACTCAACTGCTTTCCCCAATTATTGTTCACAAGGAAGGAATGATTAAACACAAATAACACACCATGAATGTAGAGGCAATGAGATAGGTAGATTTGTGGAAATGACAAATGTGAGATATCAAAAGGATATACATATAAGGTTAGATATTATGAAAAGTTTGAGATATGAGTATGAGGAACGGATACTAATCTACAGCTCAAGATATTGATTCTGTCACAAATCTGTGAACATTTTGACGGGGGAAAGGACCTTGCAGAGCAAGGTAATGTGTCGCAAGTCTTTGTCTCACAATCTTTGTTCATTTCACCCCCACTACTCCTTTACCTTCATTTTGTATATAGACTCACTATGCACATACACTTTTACACTGCATCCTTACCATTGACGTATTGCTCAATAGGTGGATCCACACTATTCTTTTGTGTCTTTACCACTGATCTATCACTCAATAGCCATTAAGGCTTCAAGTTTCTTGTTTTTTTCACACCCACCCTTGACTGCTCCCCCCTCATTCATTTCCAGATGAACTCCACAATGTGACAGTCGTGTTTCTTGACTCTCACCTTGGCAATGTAATCATAGGCTGTACCCATGATCATGTGAGGCATGAAAGGTTCCTGTGACAGATAAGATGCTGGCACTTTCATGCCTACCTGTTGTGCAGGTTTCTTTTTGTAGTACTTGAGATATACCATAAACCATGGGCTGATCTGTTGTTCCATGATTTTAACTGTCATGGCAGGGAGTCCAAACCTAGCCCCTTTGAGGGACAGGTTGTGAGCGACCATGGCCTGATGTAATGTGAGCAGCACAGGATTCCTCCACACCCACAACTGGTTGGTCATGTCCTCAGAGGTGATTGTGGTGTGAAGGCTAGAGTCAGTCAAGAGGAGTTTGGTTGCACCGGGCAACATGGAACTATCATTGTGCAGGAACCATGACCCTGGACCGAACAATGCCATGAACAGTTCCAACCATGCTGCCATCTGTTAAATACCCCAGGGGAATCAGTAAATGGTATGCGGCAGACTTTGGGAATAGCACAAATATCTTATGGCAACATTCACACTATGTCATGTGTCAAGGCGCAAATGTCCAGTGACAGAATCCGCACAGGGATGAGTCTAAGACAAAGCCTTATGTGCTCAATAGTTGCCCAATGGCACAAATCCTGGCACACGACTTTCGTGCAACACGCAATAGAAGCCTGTCACTCACCTCTTGTAATCCATACTCAACTCCTTCCCAGTGGTCAATCACTTGATTCAAAAATGACAGGGTGAGATGCGGCCATGCCAATAACACCCCAGATTGTGTACCCAATCATTCTGCCCATGTCCACAGGGTGGATACCCATCTGTCTGGCTGCAGCTGGGGCAACATGTATTGTATTCCCATGGCATAGAGCTCTATGGCTTTGACCCATGCTTCTCCTTGTGGAGCTTGTCCCAAGAGACCATACAATTTGATCCCCTTAGGTTGTGAGTCAATGAGCTTGACCAATGTCTCCCCCCAGGTGTCTTGGAACACCGCCCTGGAATCTGTTCTGCAGAGATCATCCAGGTCATCCAGACAATCAGACAACCATCAGATAAGTAGCTAACAATTAGATAGCTGGTTAGTCTCATTGTAAACACGCATGCCAGCACTCACTTCTCCTGCGTGCCCATAGATCCTCGCCACCCACCTTTGCTGCTTCAGAATTGGGCAGGACCACATCACACGCCAACTGCGCATGCGAACCCACAACATCACACCACACTGCATTCTGAGCAACTGTGCAGCATCCTTGTGCACCGTGCAAGCATCAATCCCATCTTGTGCTCTCTGGGGCCATGGTGCATCTGAATTCATCAAAATTGTCATCATCTCGCACCACATCTCATCCTCTGTTGCTTTGTACTGATACAAAACCTTGTTGCTTGCGAGATTAAATCCAAGGGCCATGCTGTCTCCTTTGGCCAGGAGCACTTCTGTACCAATGATGAGCATGGATCATGGCACTCAGTCGCAGACTGTCTGTACCGACCTTTTTTGTACACCCTCACTAACCAATAGTACAAAGATGGCAACATGGCTTGCAGACTCGCGATTCTCTGCGCGCATTCTGCCAATGTCTCAGGATGAGGCTGTGAATACAAGACGGGTGGCTTTGACTTTTGCACATCCTTGAGTTGTGTCCCTCTGTTCCCTTCTGACTCATATTCCATGCTGGGAACCATGGGGACTTTATAGGAAAGTAAAATCCCCTTGTCACGGCAGAGATCATCAATCATTTTCTGAATTTTTGCCTGATACATAGACAATGCCTCTCTGAGATGTTGTCTGGCTATGATTAAAGGTCACGCCCCTTTCTTTAGTTTCAAGAATGGGAATTTTTCAGGTTCTGTGCCAATTTGTTGGACTATTTTTTTGGTCATGTCGCTCATTGTCACTGCAATGACCATTGTATAGCTGAACATTTTGACACCCCCTGTTTCAATGACACACACAAGTTTGCTGCTTCCTTAACAACCAAAGGCCTTGTGTTCCAGGGCCCAATTGAAGTGTCAGACCAAATCTGTGATGTTAAGTCGATCAAAGCAAAGCTGATGAACATTTTTGCACCCAAAGCAATCAATTGTCATTCTTTCTCAGCAGCTGCCCCCAGATCTTTCACAATGCTGTCTTTTATTGCTAATGCTTCCACTAATGTCTGGCTCACATGGGGGATGAAACACCACACAAGAAGGATGCCAACAATTGCACACCTGAGGTCCATCCACATCATCCAACCCATCGTCTTTGGATAGCACTCCAGCACCCAAGTCATCATTCACTCTGCTGACTCTGTAAGAATTTGCTCACACTCGACAGACTATGCCAATATTTTATTGGTATCTGCGCATGGTGTGTATACAAGATTATCTGTCTTATGTAATTACTTGTGGACAACTGTATAGTTGTCCACTATCTACAGGTGCCCCTACTGGGTCGCTTATCTAATACCTCCTATAAACCACTCTGGTGGCTTATGTTCCTCTATCGGTAGCATATATGCTACTGTAAGAATATGCCTTCTTACATCCTCCCCACAGACCAAACCTCAGGAAGGTTTGGGAAACTTTTATGCTGATGGAGGATCAGCATATATTGGTACAGGCGCAGTCGATGATGACTGCACGGCTACTTTGACAGTATTGTCGTAGTATATGGAGTCAGCTGGGTCGACTTCCATCATGGTGTCATCCGCTGTAGTAGCGGGTGCAGGCTGAGGGGCGGATTGGGCGGAGGGTTCCATCGTCAGCACATCCATACATGCCTTCAAGTGGGGAGGCCCTCCACCACATCCGTCGAGGGACAAATTGTTGTCTGAAGTCGACAGTGCTCCCCAAAAGCCTGGGGGGCGAGCAGGTGTACGTGAAGGCCAGTATATGTCTGGCCTTTGTGAGCGTCGAGGACCCGTTGTATGGTCTCATTATAGCAGACTTTGCTCTGCTTCTGCACAAAATAGGGCTCAATGTTTATGAACACCCTAGCGAGATCCACGCCCACATAAAGGCCTAGCCACTGGGCTAGCTCACTGAGAGACGTGCTCTTGTGAGGGCGTTTCCACTCGAACACCTTCTCAATGCTGGTGGACAACAGCATTGGGAGGTCTTGCCACCAGTTCATACCGGCAATCTCAGCCCATCTGCCACAGACTGTGAACAGGTCCATCAACTTTTGGAGAAAGACAAGGCTGTCTGTCTTTGGCTTAATCGACTTAAGCCACACCCAGACATCACCATCCTCGAGACAGAGGGTGTTGTCACTATTCCCGCAGATAGTGGGGGATACTCCCTCCAGGGAATACTTGATGGTGCCCCACGCATCCCTGAGATTGGGAGGTATGTCATGTGCCATCTCGAATGTGGGTGTTCAAGTAGCTAATCGCTGTTTGCAGTCAGCATGTTTGATTACAGCATGCTGCACGGTGCTGCGCGACATGGCAAATGTTGTGCGTGCCAGCGTGAGCTGTTCAACGAATATTGGATCATTGAGCAAGCAGGTGTTGAACCATGCTGTGGTTGGATGGCTTGTTTGCACCACAGTGGGGTGCAGTGCTTTGCCCAACAGGTGAGATAAGAAGCCCGTCTGCGTAGCAGGTGGGTCACTGATGGCCAGGGCAATCTGAGCATGCAGTGATGCTGGGTACGGTGCTGCCAGCACTCTCTGATGAGATGCTGTCTTGCAACTGGCTCAAGTAGGTCCTACCGGTGATGCACCAGTAGTAGGAGTAGATGGACTCACTGAGTCCGTCATTGAGTCTGGCAGTGATGTCAGATCGATTATCATCAGCACTGATGGCATTGACTTCTTGGTGGACAGTTTGTCCACCATCTCATGATTTAGCTGCCTCTCCTTGTCGAGGGCAGCATGAACCATGTCGAGCTCTGCTTGGAGCTCGTGTATGTCCTCTTTGTATGAGGCTACCGCGTCCTTAATGAAAGGGCGCGCCATTTCGGCAAGCAATGGTGGCCAAGCCACTTTTAATGCGTGTTCGATGTCACACATTCGAGGGTTGATAAGCCACAGTTTTGCGGCTTGCAGCAAGTGCTGCGTGTAAGCATTGCACTACAGGCAGGAGTTGCAATGGATGATTGCAATGGCATCCTTGATACCATGCACCGTCCAGCTTTGCTCTTTTTGGAGCATTGCAAATTGCTCAGAGGCACTAAGGAGTGCCTCTGCTGAATGAGGTGTGTGGGATGCTT
>MU134535.1:46610-108536 GCA_015039355.1 Ramaria rubella
TGTGTGTTACTGTCAAGGTACAACGGGCCACGTTGGTTTGATGAGAACTGTCTGTTATCGTAGGTTTTCTGTCACCCATCGCCACAGCAGCAACTTGCCGATGAATGTGACCACAAGCCGAGTCACGCGAAACGATAGTCGTCGTTGTTTCCATCTTGTTTCTCCTTCTACTCCTGCATCGTCACTGCTTCTACTACTGCATTATGCGACTGCATTCGCATATGCTCTATGTTGTCGTTTACAGTGCACTAACTGTTTCGACCGGAACTACATCTGCATCATCATCATCATCTGAGTCTTCTGAATCTGAACTCTGAATCTGCTCACTTAGGTTGACTTTCTCCACTTAACCCCATGTGATTCCGTTTTCCCGGAATATATGTACTCGTCTTGTTGTTTGCTACGCTCATACGGTATGTTGCTACAGCAGCTGTCGTCTGTCCTCTTTACTGATTGCCGCTCTCCGTCTTTTGGTTTTATCCTTCCACCAAACATTCCTTTACCTTTTTACTCAGTCCACCAGCTTCTTTACTTCCCTTTATACCGTCGCTTAAACTTTATCTTCGGTCTTTATCTTATCTTCACTCAGTATCTGTTATCTGGTACACCTTGTTAACCTTTATCTTCATGTCGGTTCTTCGCTCACTCAGTCCACTACTTTTACTCAGTATCGGCAGGTTATCCTAAGGTCAACGAACAGTTTATAGAGGCTTCTACTCATTCACTCAGTACACTGAACTACTGCTGAGTCTTTGTACACTTGGTTAGTGCTGTGAACCTATGCTTAAAGGAGGTCTCTCCCTTGCTTCTGCTCGGGAAGAACTGCTTCAGGAATCCGTGTATTGGCATCGTTTAGAGACAAGGACCAGGCACGAGAAACTACATGGTCAATAAGGACTCCTGCTATGCTACGGTTGGTAAGTGACCAAGCTTCAAACCCAGTTTTGGCTACTGCATCTTCCCTCGTACCTTCCAAACTAGCTTATGGGTATACGTTAGCACTTACACTATTCCTCCTATACTCCCCTTATAAGCCATACCCGGAAGTCCTCTAAGCTGTATATCCCCCTATCATGGCTGCTACACGCTGAACACCTCCTCCTGACCTGTTTACTTGTAGTTCCCCTCTTGTGGCTGATCCTTCAAGTTGCGCACCAGGTTGCACATACAGACCGAACCGCAGTAGACTTTGCTTAGTACCCTGCACCACCGCCGTTACGACCTACCGTATAACTTTTATCTTAACTACTTTTTATTTTACTGACACGCTGTATCTGACACCTTCCGCTTACGTCGATTGTGTCGTCTGAGTACGAGGGCGTTTTCGACTACTACTATCCGCGGAGAGGTCAGTGGGCTGACAAACTGTCACAGTTATCCGACGACAGCTGATACGTACTGATACAGTATGTGTGTTTATCCTTTTACCAACTGACAGGGGGTACCTAGTTGATAGTAGCAGTCTTCTTACGCAGATTTTTTCGGTTTCCTTCGCATAACCCTCCGTTCCCCCTACGGTAGAGAACGTCTATCACTACATCCTGGTGACCGCATAAACTGCTTTCCGTCAGTCACTAGCAGTGATGTTATAAACAAGTTTGTCGATGATTAGTTCTAGAGAAATGTATGCCATCATCTGGGTAAGGAGTAGTCGATAGATGGAGAACTTCCGTTTCGGTGTGCAGGTTTTCAGTATCAGTCATAGAACCACAGGAGAAGGACAGGGTGAGGTAAATGGTGAGGGCTTAAGGGTTGGTGTTTGATCTAGGTGTTCGCGGTCGTCGTTTTCCGACCACCAGGACGACGATGTGTCCGAGAAGATGTGGGTGAGCGAGGACGACATCGTGGACCGAGTGGTGGTAGTGTGGGACCGAGCGGATGGGAGTCAGTCTACGTCGTCTACGCGACTCCCGTCACGAGTTGGGTAGTCTCCGCGTCCACGGTAACGGTACAATTAACCAGGCCTGCACGGTAATTATAAACCCACACTTATGGAAAACTAAAAGGTTGAGATACTTACGACTAAGAAGAGTTCCTCCAGGTCCCCTTCACATACCGTTTGTACATGTTGCATCTGTTCGTATGATTTCCTCTCTTAGGACAACGAGAAGAGTTTACACTTTCGTTTTAGAATGTCAGGTTTCTGTAGCTGATTCTGGACTTTTACTAGACCGGTGGATAGCTATTAATTAAGGGAACAATGCGTGTGCGAGTCTAGTCTGTGCGACGATAGCTAGGGATATTACATGAATATCAGAGTTCTTAGACGGATGTCCTGAGGTTCACACGAACTCTTAATATTCCGCTTTACACTTAGACTCCTTACGGTATAGCAGCTTCTTCAAGTACTCATCGCGGAAAATCAAGACCTGGTAACAGTCATTGCTAAAGAGACTAACGAGGTATTGCTGTCTACTCAAGAAGTTTCTACTTAACTCTTTGACGTGCTCGACATCGTAAGAACTCAAAAGCAGGAAGACGTCGTGGACTTTCTAGCAGTGCTCGACGATGTTATATCGCTATAGGAACTCGAGAACCGTATTCGTATTACAGCTCCATTTAGAACCTCTTATCTCAGCGTCCCCATCTTTACCACTATCCTTACACTTGAAACATACAACTTGCTTAAACCGTTCCCACCGTACTTGCCTGTATAGCAAACTGTAGTCACTTCATTCTTCCGGTGGTTTTCGCTTCTCTTTATCAGAATCGTCATCTCATCTAAGGTGCTACTGGATCAAACAGTACTCGTTCAAGATCTTATACTAACGCAGCTCCAGCAAGTTCATATTGAACATCACCTACAGGAAAACTCGCAGAGGTTTCGAACAATAAAGACTGTTTCATAGAAGACCGAACTACCTCCTTCACTACAGCAACACTTCCCCTCCTTTTACATCCTTCAAACTCTCATCATTCCTTTAGAACCTATGCAGCTTCCACTAGAAGACGACCAGCTCATAGAAACTGAACTACTTTTTGAGCGGTGGGTAGAGACACTAGTTATGACAGTTCCTACCGTATTCACAGAGGACTTGCAAGGTTATTTATTAATCGAAGCCGATAGGTAAGTATTAGAACAAGAAGAAGAAAAGCAGGATACAGTATCAGCAAAAGAAGAAGAAGAAGAAGCAGTAGAAGAAGAAGTTGTAGGCTCAGCAGAAGACGTCCAGAAGCTGCTCTCTCAGGTAGACCCGGAAACACATCTCATCGACCTTGTACAAACTCTAGCTTTAGCTTCTCTTCTTATGGGAGATAGGTCGCTAACTCTCAACGTAAACCGACTTCTAGACCTGCTAACTAGTAAACCGCTTATGAACCGTAGTCAAAGCTGCTCCTCTAAGAACTATGGTCGTTCTACTTAAGAACTTACTGCTTCCCTCGCTATCTCTGGTATCTCAAGATTGAACCCGACTGACATAGAACTAAGAGCAAGTAACTATCCTTCACTCGGTATAGCATGACCAGAAGAAACTAACAAAAACAGCTCGACCTTCTACTACTTTGGCTATCGTTACTACCTCCACAGTTGACGTTCTTACTGTTCAGCAGGACTAAATATCAGCTACCACTACTCCCGTCCTCTTACACGTTGTCGAACGAACTCTCGTAGGTATCGAAGAACAGCTGCAAGTAAGGTAAGCTTTCCTTGTTAGAACGCTCACTCAAGTCACTCACCAGAACGTTCACGACTTATTAAGAACTAGGTTTATGCACTACATGGTGTTTCAGGATTTTTAGGTGCTTGAAGCCAACATAAGGAACCTCATCCGGTGAACTCTTAAAACCTCTATCATCTCACTAGACCTTCAGCAGGAAGTATACACTGAGAAACTGGTTGTTCATTTTGTAGTCCAGCTCGTTGAACTCTGAAGAAACCCCTCTATCATCGTGGTGTAAGACGTTAAGCTACATCCTAAGCTAACTGTTGCTGCCGTACAAGGGTTTGTTTTGCTGCTTACGGACTCAAAAGACCTTATCAGAGCATTCTAGGTAGACCGACAAGCATAGCTCATCCTCCCGGAAACTAAGGCTCTAGCAGTTAGTATTGTGGTTGTAATAGTCCCTAAAGCAGAACATCTTGCTTCTGTCACGTCAAGACCTTAAGCCGTCTCCTTAACCACATCGGAACTCCATCTGAAGCTATAGCGTATTCAGGATTTCCTCAAACCTTACTTCACTCTAGTGCCGAGAACCCCACTTATGCAGACCGTAGTATCGGACTTTTCTCTAGCTTTTGTCTTATCTACCTCACAGGTCGTTTCCCTCGTTGTTTTCTCAGCTACTGACCTCCCTCAGGACGCAGAAACTATCATTACGGTAACTCACAAGCTTCCAGCTACTGCACAGCATTTGGTGGTAGAAAGAAAGCTCACATCTTGTATCGTCTAGACATACTCCGAACTGATCCGAGTATTTGAGGCCTAAGCTAAAAACGGAAAACACTCGAACTACTGAACAAGTTCCATCCGACCTCCTTATCCCTAAACCCCTAATCGGGTTCCCTACACCAGCTATTGTCCGTACTACATCAGTCTCTTTATTAGGCTCGCGAACCATGACCCTGGACCGAACAATGCCATGAACAGTTCCAACCATGCTGCCATCTGTTAAATACCCCAGGGGAATCAGTAAATGGTATGCGGCAGACTTTGGGAATAGCACAAATATCTTATGGCAACATTCACACTATGTCATGTGTCAAGGCGCAAATGTCCAGTGACAGAATCCGCACAGGGATGAGTCTAAGACAAAGCCTTATGTGCTCAATAGTTGCCCAATGGCACAAATCCTGGCACACGACTTTCGTGCAACACGCAATAGAAGCCTGTCACTCACCTCTTGTAATCCATACTCAACTCCTTCCCAGTGGTCAATCACTTGATTCAAAAATGACAGGGTGAGATGCGGCCATGCCAATAACACCCCAGATTGTGTACCCAATCATTCTGCCCATGTCCACAGGGTGGATACCCATCTGTCTGGCTGCAGCTGGGGCAACATGTATTGTATTCCCATGGCATAGAGCTCTATGGCTTTGACCCATGCTTCTCCTTGTGGAGCTTGTCCCAAGAGACCATACAATTTGATCCCCTTAGGTTGTGAGTCAATGAGCTTGACCAATGTCTCCCCCCAGGTGTCTTGGAACACCGCCCTGGAATCTGTTCTGCAGAGATCATCCAGGTCATCCAGACAATCAGACAACCATCAGATAAGTAGCTAACAATTAGATAGCTGGTTAGTCTCATTGTAAACACGCATGCCAGCACTCACTTCTCCTGCGTGCCCATAGATCCTCGCCACCCACCTTTGCTGCTTCAGAATTGGGCAGGACCACATCACACGCCAACTGCGCATGCGAACCCACAACATCACACCACACTGCATTCTGAGCAACTGTGCAGCATCCTTGTGCACCGTGCAAGCATCAATCCCATCTTGTGCTCTCTGGGGCCATGGTGCATCTGAATTCATCAAAATTGTCATCATCTCGCACCACATCTCATCCTCTGTTGCTTTGTACTGATACAAAACCTTGTTGCTTGCGAGATTAAATCCAAGGGCCATGCTGTCTCCTTTGGCCAGGAGCACTTCTGTACCAATGATGAGCATGGATCATGGCACTCAGTCGCAGACTGTCTGTACCGACCTTTTTTGTACACCCTCACTAACCAATAGTTCAAAGATGGCAACATGGCTTGCAGACTTGCGATTCTCTGTGCGCATTCTGCCAACGTCTTAGGATGAGGCTGTGAATACAAGACAGGTGGCTTCGACTCTTGCACATCCTTGAGTTGTGTCCCTCCATTCCCTTCTGACTCATATTCCATGCTGGGAACCATGGGGACTTTATAGGAAAGTAAAATCCCCTTGTCATAGCAGAGATCATCAATCATTTTCTGAATTTTTGCCTGATACATAGACAATGCCTCTCTGAGATGTTGTCTGGCTATGATTAAAGGTCGCGCCCCTTTCTTTAGTTTCAAGAATGGGAATTTGTCGGGTTCTGTGCCAATTTGTTGGACTAGTTTTTTGGTCATGTCGCTCATTGTCAATGCAATGACCATTGTATAGCTGAACATTTTGACACCCCCTGTTTCAATGACACGCACAAATTTGCTGCTTCCTTAACAACCAAAGGCCTTGTGTTCCAGGGCCCAATTGAAGTGTCAGACCAAATCTGTGATGTTAAGTCGATCAAAGCAAAGCTGATGAACATTTTTGCACCCAAAGCAATCAATTGTCATTCTTTCTCAGCAGCTGCCCCCAGATCTTTCACAATGCTGTCTTTTATTGCTAATGCTTCCACTAATGTCTGGCTCACATGGGGGATGAAACACCACACAAGAAGGATGCCAACAATTGCACACCTGAGGTCCATCCACATCATCCAACCCATCGTCTTTGGATAGCACTCCAGCACCCAAGTCATCATTCACTCTGCTGACTCTGTAAGAATTTGCTCACACTCGACAGACTATGCCAATATTTTATTGGTATCTGCGCATGGTGTGTATACAAGATTATCTGTCTTATGTAATTACTTGTGGACAACTGTATAGTTGTCCACTATCTACAGGTGCCCCTACTGGGTCGCTTATCTAATACCTCCTATAAACCACTCTGGTGGCTTATGTTCCTCTATCGGTAGCATATATGCTACTGTAAGAATATGCCTTCTTACATCCTCCCCACAGACCAAACCTCAGGAAGGTTTGGGAAACTTTTATGCTGATGGAGGATCAGCATATATTGGTACAGGTGCAGTCGATGATGACTGCATGGCTACTTTGACAGTATTGTCATAGTATATGGAGTCAGCTGGGTCGACTTCCATCATGGTGTCATCTGCTGTAGTAGCGGGTGCAGGCTGAGGGGCGGATTGGGTGGAGGGTTCCATCGTCAGCACATTCATACATGCCTTCAAGTGGGGAGGCCCTCCACCACATCCGTCAAGGGACAAATTGTTGTCCAAAGTTGACAGTGCTCCCCAAAAGCCTGGGGGGCAAGCAGGTGTAGGTATGTGAAGGCCAGTATATGTCTGGCCTTTGTGAGTGTCGAGGACCCGTTGTATGGTCTCGTTATAGCAGACTTTGCTCTGCTTCTGCACAAAATAGGGCTCAATGTTTATGAACACCCTAGCGAGATCCACGCCCACATAAAGGCCTAGCCACTGGGCTAGCTCACTGAGAGATGTGCTCTTGTGAGGGTGTTTCCACTCGAACACCTTCTCAGTGCTGGTGGACAACAGCATTGGGAGGTCTTGCCACCAGTTCATACCGGCAATCTCAGCCCATCTGCCACAGACTGTGAACAGGTCCATCAACTTTTGGAGAAAGACAAGGCTGTCTGTCTTTGGCTTAATCAACTTAAGCCACACCCAGACATCACCATCCTTGAGACAGAGGGTGTTGTCACTATTCCCGCGGATAGTGGGGGATACTCCCTCCAGGGAATACTTGATGGTGCCCCACGCATCCCTGAGATTGGGAGGTATGTCATGTGCCATCTCGAATGTGGGTGTTCAAGTAGCTAATCGCTGTTTGCAGTCAGCGTGTGTGATTACAGCACACTGCACGGTGCTGTGCGACATGGCAAATGTCGTGCGTGCCAGCATGAGCTGTTCAACGAATATTGGATCATTGAGCAAGCAGGTGTTGAACCATGCTGCAGTTGGATGGCTTGTTTGCACCGCAGTGGGGTGCAGTGCTTTGCCCAACAGGTGAGATAAGAAGCCCGTCTGCGTAGCAGGCGGGTCACCGATGGCTGGGGCAATCCGAGCATGCAGTGATGCTGGGTACGGCGCTGCCAGCACTCTCTGATGAGATGCTGTCTTGCAACTGGCTCAAGTAGGTCCTACCGGTGATGCACCAGTAGTAGGAGTAGATGGACTCACTGAGTCCATCATTGAGTCTGGCAGTGATGTCAGATCGATTATCGTCAGCACTGATGGCATCGACTTCTTGGTGGACAGTTTGTCCACCATCTCATGATTAGCTGCCTCTCCTTGTCGAGGGCAGCATGAACCATGTTGAGCTCTGCTTGGAGCTCACGTATGTCCTCTTTGTATGAGGCTACCGCGTCCTTAATGAAAGGGCGTGCCATTTCGGCAAGTAATGGTGGCCAAGCCACTTTTAATGTGTGTTCAATGTCACACATTCAAGGGTTGATAAGCCACAGTTTTGCGGCTTGTAGCAAGTACTGTGTGTAAGCATTGCACTACAGGCAGGAGTTGCAATGGATGATTGCAATGGCGTACTTGACACCATGCACCGTCCAGCTTTGCTCTTTTTGGAGCATTGCAAATTGCTCAGAGGCACTAAGGAGTGCCTCTGCTGAATGAGGTGTGTGGGATGCTTCAGCATCCATGGAGACTATTCGCTGAACACTCGCACAGGTGCAAGTGTGGAGGTGGTTGGTAACTTTTTGTAAGGGGAACCCCTCATACTGCTCCTTTTTATTCTCCTTCTCCTATTCTCCTCTCTTATTCATGTTCACCCCTTCTATCCCCATCTCCCCTTTATCTCTCTTTTCTCCCTGTTGTTTCTATCTAATATTCCCATTTCCTTGCCCCCCCCCTCCTCCTTCCTACTCACTTCTACAACTGGCACTTCTATTCGCGATTTAAGCACCCAGTGATGTGTGCAAGTTGGAACCTACCTGGGCTACATCATAGGTCATCATAGGTCACGTGACTTCTGTTTTAAGCGCCCAGAACATTCAGTCTGTTCAGAGTCTTTCCTTAGTTAGTAGCCGCCTCGGCAGTGGGAGTCCTTAGGCTTTTCTCTTTGGATTCCCATCTGCCAGGTATGTATCCTTGCCTGTAGCCTTCTTTGAGCTTATATACTTTGGATTCCCATCTGCCAGGCTCTCATGTGATATTCCACTAGCCCCAGAGGTTGCCCTTATACTTTTACCTTGAAGCGGCGATCAAATCGTCACTTAAATGCAGAGCGAGCGCACCCGTTGCATCACATGACCACTTTCACGTGATGTCGTTGTGTCATGCAAATAGTCAACACGAATCATGTTCATGATGAGTCCTTTTTATTAAGGACTCATTTGTCATCTCTTTCATGCCTTATGAGGCATGATTCAGAAGCTCTAGCGGCTTCCTCACTCCCCTTAGCTCTAGATAAGCATCTAGTGCTTCTAACTCTCTGCATGCAGAGAGTGGCTCCCAGGTGACATCTCCCAATGTCCACCTAACTTGTATCTCCAGCTTGGACTTACTAGTCCAGCAATGAGCCAGGATCTCATCTACGATCCATTCTGGTTCGTCTTCTTTCCCATAGTCATAAATATAATTTATGTCACGACAAGGAAATTGTGCATCATCATTGGGTATGTGCAGTCTAATTAGACTTGCATGAAATCTTGGTACTATCCTCTGAGCTGTGAGCTCGGAAGGTAACTCAAGTTTCACGGAAGAAATGGAATTGTCCACTTCTATGACTGGATATGGCCCAATATAATTGGGCACTAATTTCCTTGCCCGTCCTTTAGGTAAGGACAGGTTCTTTGTAGACAGATATACTAGCTGTCCTACTTTGTATGTCGTTCCTTGATAGTGTCTGGTATTAGCAGTATCTGTCTGCTGCACTCGGCTCATGATGATGGCATCATGAGCATCAATCAGATTCCACAAAGCTTGTTGTGCAAACTGCCGTACTCCTCTGAAGGTAGTATCCACTGATAGTACCTGCCCGATACGGGGCAAGTATCCACTGTTCAATTTGAATGGTGCATATCCCGTGGTCGCACTGATTGAGCTGTTCAATGCCAATTCTACCATTGGGCATCTCTTGGCCCAATCCTTCTTATCACTCTGCACTACCATGCAGAGTATTTGTCCTACAGAATGATTCACTCATTCTGCTGCTCCATCCATCTGTGAATGGAATGCTGTGGACATGAGCAGCTTCGTGCCCATAATGCACTGCAATTACCTCCAGAATATGGAGGTGAATTTAGAGTTGCAATCCAATATTATTGACTCCAGTACTCCATGCAAGCATACTACCTCTTTGAGATATAACCATGTGACTTGTTGCACAGTCACTCTCGTCGTAGTTGGCACTAGATGCACCATAGACGTGAGTCTGTCAATCATGACTAGTAAGTAGTCGTGACCCTTTGATTCTGGCAATGGGCCAACAAAATCCATTCTGATAGACTGCCAAGGTCTATCAGGTATTGGCAGGGTATGCAATAATCCTGCTGGTCGTCTATTGTTATTCTTTGCAGCCTGACAGGCTGCACAGGATCCACAGAACAACTCTATGTTGGCTGCCATTCCCAACCACCAGTACGATCGCCTGATGTACTAGAAATTCCCACCAGCGCACCTGTCTGTCTGACAGATGCTGTTGTGTCTTGAAATATTCGAGACCTTTGTTATCTGTCACCAGTGTGAACTGGCGACCTAGCAGCTTATCCTCCCACTTCACAAGTGCTTCAAGGATAGCAATTGTCTCGTGCTCATGCATTTTGTAATGCTGTTGTGCAGGACTGAATTTCTTTGATAGAAATCCTGCTGGACAACAAGTCATCCAGTCCGGACCTTGTCCGTAAACTGCCCCGACTCCAGATTTGGAACCATCGGTCACAATCCAAATGGGTTCTGAGCTAGCATGATTTATAGGCTTCAAAATGGGAGCCTTACATGCTAGCACTTTGATGGATTCAAAGCACCTATTCATCAAGGGCATCCATTGAAATGTCCTATTGTTGTGCGCACTTTCTGATAAGGGAGTCATATACACTGTCAAATCTGGCATATATGGTGCCAGATACTGCACGAGTCCAAGAAATCGTTGGACTTCATTAAATGTTCGAGGTCTTCTCCAACCTCGAACCTTCTCCATCTTATCCGCATCAGCATGTATGCCTTTGTCATCTATTATGTGACCCAGGCATTCCATACAAGGCGAATACAAATCGATCTTGGATCGATTTCCGCTGAGGAACAAATGTGCCTCACATAGAATATCAAACACCTGTCGAAGGTGTTTTTTGTGCTCTTCTATAGAGCTCGAGTAAATAAATATATTGTCCAAGTATACATGGACTGATCGATCAATTTGGTGGTGAAAAATCAATGTCATGAGATGTTGAAATGTAGATGGCGCATTTCAGTTGCCAATCTGCATAACCTGACTTTTGAATGTACCAAATATGGTCGCAAAGGCCGTTGTGTTGACGTCCTCCTCCTCGACTACATGTATTTGTTCGTACGTGTTGGACATGTCAAGTTTGGATTGGTACGCAGCACGAGCTACATTGTGCCAAATTGTATCCTGGTCTGGGAAGGGCGTAATGTCCTTCACTGTGTTGTCATTGCATAGATGTAGGTATATCACTGTTCTGAGCTTTCTGTGTTTCTTCAGAATGCATAGCACTGGCGCTGCAGAATGTAATGATGCTGATACCCACCAACCAGCGGTGGTATACTGGTCGACTTTGTCAATCAGTTCATTTCAAAGTGCTTCCAGGCACTTCAGTAATTGATAATGAAACTGTTTGGTTTCATCCACGAACTTAATTTTGTGGTTAATCTCCCTCAAAGGAGGAAGTTCTAACGGCACACCTCCGAAGAGGTCTGCATACTCTAGTTCCCATCGTTCCCTTAGTTTGGGAAAGTCCTCCGCCGTCAATGACAGTGGCTTGGTGCAAGTACATCCTTCATCAATCCCGTGGGTATATTGGTCAAGTACACCAACGTCAATTTTTCTTGGGTTTTCTTTCCTTTTTGTCTTGTCTTGCCTCCCATTTGGCAAGCTTGTGGATGGCTCCACGTGCAATGAGGAGCCAGTCTCGAGTCACGGTTTGTGGCTCACTAGATTAGGCTTAAGAGGTGTGATTCAAGTCTTATGTTCATTTGGGTTTTTATAGTCCTGCTGCTCTTCCCAAGCATTCGTGTGGTTCAGAATTATTTCCATTCCCATACGAATGCATCCCTTGTCTCTAAAGTTGAGGGATATCCCTAATCTATGTAGGAATGGTGTTCCTAGTATTGCATTGTAGTAATCTACATTCACTATATCGAAGTATTCCTCAATATTACATTAACCAAAGTGAATGTTGGTGTGTGTTCCATAGTTGATGGTCGACTTACTGCCAACACATGCTAGCTGTAGATGTAGATCAAACATCTTAATGCCTACAGCACATATGAATTCTGGAGAGAGTATGACTCCCTCACACCCACTGTCTAGCAAACAGTGGGCTCTGATGCCACCAATCTCCAAATACCTGGAGATTGTTTGGTTGTCTATACACACCCATTTGGGGCACGTCTTATCATGTGGTCTGAACCGATGATCATAGACAGGCTCAATGGTCTTGTCTATAACTCCCGTGTGGATGCAGAAGTCCTTTTTTCGACTTAACCCACCACTGACAATGGTAGTTGGTGTCTGTGCCACATATATGCACCACCTTTCCTCATACAATCCTTCTAGCAGACATACTCTGTCTGCTCGATACAAGCTTTGTGTTCTCGTATCATCGTCATCATCCCATTCATAAGGCATGATTTCCGACTGGTAATCTGCAACTAGTTTGCTGATCTCATTCTCATGGTCCTCCTGACTCATCATTCTTTCAAAAGTCATTTAGAAAAGACTTTCTGGGTGAGAAATCCGGTGCCGTGATATGCACGCAACAACTTGAACTGTCAGGTCCCACTCATACCAAAAAACTGTACACTGGACCTTTTTGTGCAGCACATCTCAAGGTTCTAGTGACCAACTCAGAGACAGGTGAATCCAAAGATGAAGACCTGACTCCTGAGGCTCTACCACTGCCTCAGCTGAGTTTTATCTTTGTCAGTGTCCTTGCTGAGTGACTTAATGACAGAAGGGAGAGATGGTTATGGGCTTTTTGGAAGGGCAGTCATGTAGTAGGTGAAATAACAGGGTTCCGCAGCTGTACTACTGTAGTTGACAGACTGAAAAATGATGCAGTTATTCTAATGGGAGCTTCACCAAAAAAAATGAGGTAGGAATGTTTGATGATCTCAGCCAAATATATTAACTGGGTGCCCGATGCCATCAGGTGGATGGGAAATTGAAATGAGTGTGAAAATGGGCAAAAATTTGAAACAAGTCCAGAGTTTTTGAAATGGGCCATCAAAATGACCTTTGACATCTCCATATTGGCTTCAATTCCTGTCTTTTTGAAAATAAAGTTGTAAGTAGAATTAAACATGCAAAAAATGTAATTTAATCTTAATTGGACTGGGACCATCAGCACTTGGCCCTCCACCCACTACAAATCACCATCAAGTTCAGATGACTGTTACAAGCAGAATCTCATACTGCATACTGCCAATTTGCTCCTGGCCGCTCACTGGGGCTCTTTTGTAACCATTGCATGATGACAACCGACCAGGACCAGGGGTATGACTAATCAAAGAAACCACCTCTGTGATATCAAAATATCATAATCTACCCACCTCTGAGATCAGAATCTGGTGAGCATCATCACACCCTGGTGCAATGACCTTGACAGTGCAAGCCCAACTGTACCATTTGCTGGCTGAGCCTGCTGTCAGAAATCATGCACCAGAATGGGGAGACAAGGATGCTCACTGAACAGTGGGTTAAGGGAGTGGAAGATAGCACATTCTGTGAGAGAGTGACAGGAGTGGAGGATGTTGTTTTGGCCATCCAGAGGCCCCTTTATATATGGGAAGGGTGATCTGAATGAGAAGTGGATTGGTGAGCACTGACTGACAGCATATGACATTGCTGACTGAGCACCTACCACATTTAGTAGGACTCTGACAGAGGGCCTCAAATTTCAAGCCAATTTGTGTGTGCTGACTGATAGGAACCAACTTGGCTGACTAGCCAGCTTCCATATAAAGTAGATCTTGATGAAGTGTGTTACACTGAGGATGGGAGGGGTCAAGGCTGCTCACACATGCCAAGGAAACACAAGAAGGATTTTAGCATGATGATTGATGTAGAAGAGTGACCTGTGGGTGAGGTGAACACAGGCATGAGGAGGATGCAAGCATTGAAGCTATAATCGGGGTTTAAAATGCAAATTGGATAGGAGGAGAGAAACCATGAAACATATAATGGTTTAAAGTCAATAGACTAACACCAGTGATGTGAATAAGAAGTAAATAGACATTGTTTGATTCTGAGGAGTTCATGGTGCAAATAATTGATAACTGCCAGGGCTGTGTATTGGATATAAACACATCAATCTGATAAGGCTGCAACGTGCGGCTGTCATGGTAGGCAATGGTCATCAAGTGATGTATATGTGATACAAAGCCAGGTATCTCTGGGGAAAACGTCAGATATGCAAAATCATGGGCTGGAAGAGGAATTGATTTGACAAAAGGAACATCGCCTCGTGAACCCAGATGTGGGAAAGGGACATCCATGGGACATGGAGGTCGATCCACAGGATTAGAAACATTGGGGCCACATGCTGCCAAAGTTGGGGGACATCTTTCACACACACAGAGGTCAACTGCACCCCACGATGTGAGAAACATCAGAGGCACATGGCCCAAAAGCTGGATGACATCTTTCATGCAGATGGAGATCTACTGTGCTCAGACAATATATGCAGTGGGTGTCTATCATTTGGCAATCTCTGGAGAGTAAACCCCAAAACGGGAATTTCCAGAGGCATTGTGCACCCGTTTGTCTTCTCAGACACTGTAAGCAAAACAACGGCCTGAATCTCATAACATCATCCCCTCATCCTCACAAGCACTGGATGTCAAGTTCTCAAAGTGAACAAAACAATGCATTGACGTTGGCAGTCGAGTCCGAGGACGTGCCACCATCCTCTCAACCACCCCTACATCCTCTCAACCTCAATTATCATGCCATCACCGTGGTGTTCTTACCGACTGGCACACGATATGGTCTTGCAGCAGCAGGGTAAGTAGATGAATTCATATGGAGAGACATAAGCTCACACTATCAGCATAGATCACATGAAATTGAGCTGTGGCTCAATGAGCGTGATGTTCCACATGGAGTTAGAGTTCTGTTCCACTACATGTTTGGGCAAAGTCAGAGGGGAATACATGGGGAGTATGTGCAGGTGTTGGAACATGTTCATGATCCTGTTGTCAATTTTTTCATGTCATTGTGAAAAATGTATTGATCATTGTAAGAATCTGAAAATGGTTCATAAATGCACAGCAGTGAAAAGTGTTCAACAAACATATAGCCAGTGTCTGGTGAAAAATCAGATAGAATGACCACCGGTGAAAAAGTGGAATGCCAGAATTGGCGGCACATTTCCAGGTGAGCCATGGATGCAGATTGTGCGAGAGTTGGCAAGAGACTGTCACGCACTGCACATTACACCGCAGTCATCACTGGCACCCACGAATATTGGATGCCAACTTTCGTGCTACAATAATGGGAAATACACTGATAATTATATATATATATATGTAATATAGACAACAATTTGTACACATATGTCTTCCAAAATGAACACTTAGGAGATTCCTAAGAGATGTTGAAAAATGAGAAAGCCTATGGATTTGGGGAAGCATCAATGACTGAAGCAGATTGTTCTTTCAGAATTACCCATAGCTGAAAGATCTCCTCATTGCCTAGTTTGAAAAGGTGAGCGAATGCAGAAGCAGGGACTAGGTCAACTAGTGAGTCTTGTATGGATGTCGGAGGGGTGTCTGCACAATTGGATTTCAGGATTCCAGAGACTGTAGAGGTGGATTTCGTGGAGAGTGATGTCAGAATTGAATCTTGCTGCTGAGGAATGCAGAACAATATACTACCCAATACCCAGTCAATCAACGGATTGTAGTGGGTGAGCCTGTTATGTCCTAGCATGAAAGAGCAGCTAGAATCAAGTGGTGTTACATACATAGCAACAACCTGATTTTCGCTAGAAAATGGATTGCATATCAATAGCCTGCGTGATTGCAACATTAAAAGTGCCATCAAAAAGCTTTAACAGAATCTGCAGTGAGGCATTGCTGTACCAGCCACAGCTGCAGACACTGCCGTTAGTGCAGCACACACCAATGGTGGTGGCTGTACATCACCATGCTGCAGTCAATGGTGACAGCACCTGTGGTGGGTGCTGTCACAGCGACAGTGACACAACCACACCAGAAGTATCAACTTCCAGTGTGGTTGCACCACTACCGTCATTAGGGCAGTGGGACTGCCCCAACAATGGAGCCATCGTCATTACTGCACTTGATGGTGGCAGCACCCACCACACTGTGGTGGGTGCTGTCACAATGGTGGTGACACAGCTGCACCAGAAGTATCAATTCCGGTGTGGTTGTGGCACCACCAGTGACCACAACTTGTGCTCTGTGCCATCCACATGGGATGGCACAAGGCACAAGCTTGCTTCCAGCTCATACTGGCTTCAAATTAAGCTCCAGTCTTGAGCTGAAGCCCAAGCCAGAAGAAAGCCGAAGCTTCAGTGCAGCTATCAGCTACTGGCCTGCTTAAAGCTGGACCACAGCAACACTAGTGGCAAGGCGGTTGAACTCTATGATGAACTTAGTAATGGATTGGTTGTCACACATTTGGAGATTGTTGAGTCCAATTTTCACATTGCCAATGGGATCATAAACTCCGAAATTATCTTGGAGTATCATCGTGAAATCCCAATAGCTTGTAAGCCAAGATGGGTCTTCAAAGGTGTTGCTGTCTAAGAGTTCACACGTGAAATAATCCAAAGTTGTCCCTTTTATAAAAGAGATAGCATAAGTATTTTTTGCTTCATCACTAGAAACAGTCTGAGGACAGTCGTGGAAGTGGAGCTTGCACTGAAGAAGGAAGGGGTAGAGTTTGCAGGAATCTGATCTGTCGAAAGTGTCAGGTTTACAAAGCTTAGTTTTTCCTGTTTGACTCTTGTTCAGAGTTCCCATGTGCTTCGCTATCTGTTTCAAAGCTTTCAGCATAGCCCTCCCTTCATCTTGATCATTGTCATCATCATCCTCATTGTTGTTGTTGTCACTGGGATCACCTTCTGGTTCGTTGTTCAGAAAACTGGGTCTAAGGGCTCTAATTTTGGTGGTCATACAGGATCTGGTGTTTGAAGGCATAGTGAATGGATCAAGAGTTTTAGTTTGAATATACTGTTATGAACTAGATTTCCTCTCATTGGGAATGTCAGAGTATCGGAATGTTGGGATTTGGAATTTGGAATTAGAAACATACGGATGTCAGCTTCAACTTATAGGTTGCACCCTCTCAGATCCTTTGTGTCCTGGTTTTTTGGAGAATCAGAATATTTAGAGAAGTCAGAGAAGTCAGAGGATGGAAAGGACGGATAAGACATAGAAACAGAGATGAGGAGATATCGAGTCAGGGTGAATCAATATTTGAACTGAGGAACAAAGTACATGGAGGAGTCTTATATAACAAGTAGATACGGTCTGAGTCAGAAAGATATGAATCGTGGAAATCTGAAACAAAACAATACAGGATCGGAGGTAAAGATGAATATGGATATAAGACCAAAGATATAGGAAGTGACTAAATATAGATGGAATGGGGTGAAGTAAAATGAACCACTGGAACCAAATCAAGGTGTCCTGAGCCAGTCAATGCTTGGGGAATCCTCTGGAAAGCTATCATGTTAACATCATGTATGGACTTGTAATACACATGTTCTATTTAATATGGCCCAGATATGTTTCAAACACAGAAATACATGAGAAATTAAAATGTTCATAGCATGTATTTCATATTATCATGGAATATTTTGTGCATGCACTGGAAGAGGCCATATTTTGAACAAATCCAGTGATAATATGGAATACATGCTATGAACATTTTATTTTTTCCATGTATGTCTGACTTTGAAACATATCTGGGCCATATTAAATAGAACAAGCATGTTACAAGTCCATACATGATGTTAACATGATAGCTTTCCAGAGGATGCCCCAAACATGGCCTGGCTCAGGACATCTTGATTTGTTTCCAGTGAAAAGAACGAATCAGAAAATATATTGGAAATGTGTATCGGAATATGTCGGAGAAAAGTGGAAAATTTTGGGTTCTAACAATGACCTGAGAAGTTAAGACATTTCTGATGATGGAGGCCTGCATAAATAATGCCCATCCTTCCAGTGATTCGAGGAATAGCTCCATAGAACATCCATTCCTATCACTGGAAACAAATCAAGGTGTCCTGAGTCAGTGAATGTGTGAGAGATCTTCTGGAAAGCTATCATGTTAACATTGTGTATGGACTCGTAACATGCTTGTTTTATTTATATAGTCCAGATATGTTTCAAAGCCAGAAATAAATTGAAAAATCAAAATGTTCATAGCATGTATTCCATATTATCACAGGATGTTTTGTGCATGCACTAGAAGAAGCCATATTATGAACACATCCTGTGATAATATGGAATCCATCCTATGAACAGGGTAATTTTTCCATGTACGTCTGGCTTTGAAACATCTCTGGGCCATATTAAATAAAACAAGCAGGTTAGAAGCCAGTACACAATGTTAACATGATGGCTTTCTAGAGGATGCCCCAAACATTCCCTGACTCAGGACACCTTTATTTGTTTCCAGTGTATTGTAGTTCAGGTTGTGTTTTTAAGTACACCACAGTGTGAAGGCTCAGAGCAGAAAAAGCAGCATGTTGAATACTGGACCAATTATAAGCATAAATGTGTGCCAAGGAGGGATTTACCAATGGATCCTAGGCATTAATTGCTAGCTGAGTGAATTATACTTTAAGAGCAATGTAAATGAATGCTGCATTTGGGGGAGGAGGCTAACCTTTGACAACATAAAGTACCCCATATA
Source organism: Ramaria rubella (assembly GCA_015039355.1). Taxonomy (NCBI): domain Eukaryota; kingdom Fungi; phylum Basidiomycota; class Agaricomycetes; order Gomphales; family Gomphaceae; genus Ramaria; species Ramaria rubella. The sequence goes on from MU134535.1 coordinate 65,411, forward strand.
AATTAATGTAATTATCATAGCTGATTGCTACTATCCTGCACCTCTGAAATATTGAGTATGTTTTGGCATGGCATCCTCACTCACCATTTGTTATTATGTCAGTCATATGTATGCTATTCCTCCAGGAAATGGCAATGATTCAGACTTCAGACTGGAAGAATATATACTTGTGAAGACCAACTTGAATCAGAAATCTGTAGCATGCGTATTAGAAAACAAGATTTGTCCTTCATATGTGAGCTTACTGTTCATCATTTAACATTGTTGATTTCAAGTTCAAGCAGTGAAACCTCTCATGAAAAGTATAGGGTGTGAGATGGGCATAATTGAGACAATCTAAATGTTCACAGTTTGTTTCAGCTTCTCTCAAATGTGCAGCTTTTGATTGGAAGAAACCATCTCTCTTGCACCAGGCTTATTTACTCCACCGCATAATTCATAAACTCTACACCTCCAAGTTGTGTGTTATCTTCCCTCCACAATACCATGGGAATATAAGACAATAGTGACTGTGAAAGGATGCCCTCAATTAACAGTGTACTACATGTACAAAGCTTATGTTGTCTTGCCCTAATGATATCTGTGTGCATGTTTGTTTTTAAATGTGGATATGTGTTATGCATACTCAAGGCACATTCAAGGAATATACTCATACACGCACAGACAGGAAATACCACTGGTAGAGTAGCAGGTTGGGTGCAACAGCCATTTAATGATCATGCCCATTGTTAATGGTGGGACAGGCTTGCCTGTGGGGTAGTGATGGAAACAGTTCAGCTTAAACTGATTTGTACCAGTTCAGTTCCAGTTCAGTTCAATGAACTGAATTGGGAATTGAACTGAACCGTGAGCTGGGTCTGGTTGAAATCACCAGACCAGCTCAGATCAATCCTCAACCGGTTCTGAACCAGTTCAAAAGCACCAGTTAGCCAGCACCCATGTGAGAGGTCACAGGCAACTGTGCCATGTCCACATGGCCACCCACCACCACCACCACTGATGCTGCCATCTCCCTAGGCTACCCACCACCAGCACCATGCCCCACAGCCCCCATCACCACCCCCATCACCACCCCAATGCCACCTTCATTGCCACCCCATCACAGCCTCCATCACTGCCCCAATGCCACCCCCACACCCTACACTCATCATGGCACCCTTTCAGCCCCCATCACCACCCCAACACTGCCTCCATTGTGGCCCCAATGCCACCCCCATCACAGCCCCACACCCATCACCATCACAGCTCCATCGCAGCCTCAATGCAGCCCCCATTGTGCCCCCATGCCCCACCTCCATCACAGGCCCAATGCCCCACCCTCAGTTCAGCCCCCACACCCCACACCTATCCCCAACCGCATGGCCCCAACACCACCCCCCCCACTGCCATTGACCCTCATCCTGCCACCACACTCTGCTACCATGCCACCACCACCACCACACCCTACCACATCCACACCAAACCCACACCCACATGTAATTTTTGGATTAGTTATGTACATGTATTTAATTTTTAGAGTAGTTATGTACATGTATTTAATTTTTAGAGTAATTAAATACCATTATTATGATTTTTAACATTTGAACCAGTTCAGAACCAATTGTGAGCTGAACTGACAGCAGACCGAACTGTGAGCTGGTAACCAGCAAATTGTCAGTTCAGTTCATGAACTGAACTGAACTGAATTGAACTGTGTCCATCACCAACGTGAGGTTGGTGTATGAAGCTAATGGTAAATGTTAATCATTATGACAATGGGAGGGTGCTCAAAGACTGGGTGGATGGATGGAGAATGGGCAACAATTGAGGCAGGGGGAGTTCTCTGTCAAAGGACTTGCCAAGAATTCATTCATTCCATATCTCCCTGTTTGTGTATATACATATAACACTGGTATTTGAAAACCATTTCTACTGTATGCCATGGTATGTGTCAGCAGTTATGATGGTATCAATGAGACAATCTACTGATTCATATTGAAAATCAAGTGATTTGCTCCTGCCCATCACTGGAGACATGACACAAAATGTACCTAGAGAAAAGCGTGGGAAAATTGTGCAAAAAGATCGAATTTTGACACCATTTGTATGGTGAGAAAATTGAAAACATAGTGTGTTTTTGGTCAACATTTGTTTGGGGTGCAGATGTTGAACAAAGTTAGGATTTGATTAGGGTGAAAATTAGGAATTTGCTTCAGATTTGTGTCCCACACAATTCACGGCATTTTTGTTAATTTTACCATGATTTTCACACCCAAGCATTTTGTAAACAAAGTTACAATTTTCCCAGGGAGAAAATTGAGAACAAAGGGGAAATTGCAAGAAAATGGTAATCAATTTCCTCTTTGTTCTTGATTTTCTCCCTGCGAAAATTGTAACTTTGTTTACAAAATGCTTGGGTGTGAAAATTGTGATAAAATTAACAAAAATGCCTTGAATTGTGTGGGACACAAACCTGAAGCAAATTCCTAATTTTCACCCCAATCAAATCCTAACTTTGTTCAACATCTGCACCTCAAACAAATGTTGACCAAAAACACACTATGTTTTCAATTTTCTCACCATGCAAACGGTGTCAAAATTCGATCTTTTTGCACAATTTTCCCATGCTTTTCTCTGGGTACATTTTGTATCATGTCTCTGGTGCATAAAGGTAAAGCACAGTTGTTGAGCAGAATTGTGTGCATCCAGGGTTTAAGAATGGGAGATCACAGCTCAAATGCTGTATGTGGAATTGCATGACATGACTAAGAGTCTGAATGCATAAGATGGAAGCAGAGTGAGCACAGGTCCAACATTGATGTTGAGCAAGTGATATCACAAAATACTTACTGGTGTTTGTTTTCCATGCCTGTTCAGGATATCCACATAATGTAAAATACTACGATGTGGGTACAGTATTCTCCATGCACATTCACAGACAACACGTAGCCATATGGAGTGAGGGAGTTGGACCAGGTTGGTGGAACTAGAACTTATCAGAACAAAATTTGATTCACCAAATATTATACCTTATTCCCATCACACATTGTTGGTGTTGTTGGCCATGAGACAATCTGTAGAACAGAACAGCAGGTAAAAGTGAGCATAATTGCCTAACACCACCAAAATAAATTCAACTTGTTGTGTCCTAGTCTTTCCATTAACACCAGTACAAGAGAGTACCTTAAGATATGGTGAGTCGGACTGGCAACTTATCAAGGCAATCTCATTCTACATCTTGACCAATGTCAATTCCCATTATCCATGTCATTGTTTGATGGCTTATTAGAAGCCATTGACACACACTGAATCAGATCATTTGCAGAGTCATCCTATTGCATCATGACATTCATGCAAACAGATATCGGAAATGATGGTTGTTAGCCAGTTTGTCATTAGGGAGAGAGGCAGGAGACCTGGTTGGTGCCTGCAGTTAGAAATTACGATAATGGTAAGCCATTAGGGACGGAAGCGATCACCTTGCCAGTGCACGTTGTGCCATTTTAGGGACGGTACTGACAAGTCCGCAGTTTACAGAATGGTCAACAACAAACGCAGAAGAGAAGAGAGGGATGTGTATCAGATGTATCACATTAGTGGCCGGCTTATCCCGCCATCACTTCGCCACGTGACTCCTCTTAGACCCATCCCTCTTCCTTCCTTCCACTATGTCGAACGGGACCAACTCGACCGCCCCCCCTCTCGTCTTGCCTCCCTACCTAGACCTCCCGCCCCATCTCTCGGCACACAAGTACTTCTTTGTTTGCACCCTCACGGTTGCAGCCTGGGACACCTTGGTCCTTAGTCCACGCAGCTGGCGTCTCTTCAGGACCAAGGAATGGCCTCCCATGAAGATCGCTTTCTACCTCCTCCGTTTCTTGATGCCCATAGAGTTTATTGTCGTTGGTGTGCTAAGCTTCTGTTTTTTCACTCTTTATTATTGACGATGGCCGTGGTTAGCCGTAGCGTTCTTCGATATCCACTGGACGAGGCAGATGTGCCAATCATTCTTCCTTTTCGAGCCCATCCTCACCGCCATTCTCGTTTCTATCTGCTCTGCTGTTCACCTTGTCCGTGTTCGCGCCATCTACGACAAAAGCAACCAGATCACCGCTGTTTTGGGTGCCATGTTGCTCTTGCAGATCGTTGTGATGGCCGTTGCGTGTGGCTTTTACAGAGGTATGTTGCGTCCTCTCTTCGTCCCTGTTCTTGTATGCTAACGTTTCACGCTCTTAGTGGTCCCCGTTGAAGACCCATCCCAAGGCTGCATCGCTGGCCCGAAGCACAACTTTGTCGGTATCTACTGGGTTGCTCCCTGCCTTTTTTTCTCCACGACCTTTGGTCTCGCCCTCGCCCGCTCCTTTCATTCCAAGGCTCAAAAGCCCATCGGCCTCTGGAAGCTCATGCTCCGCGACGGTCTCAACCTCTACGGGGTAAGTTGCCGTATGTCTGCTCGAAATCCAACACTAATCTCTCGTTCTGCAGGCCATCTGGATCGTCAACATGGTCAACATGCTCTTCTGGTTCATCATAACCCCTACAGGCCCCGAGGACACTATCCGAACCATCGTCACCAGCATGGCCGCCGTCCTCACCATCACCATGACGATGCGTATCATCCTCTCCGTCCGCGGCACTCTCGTCTCCGGCGGATCTTTCGCAGGTTCGACTATCGCACACTCTTCTTCCCACTCTGGCAGCCGCCCGCACACTCATAGCCAGGGCCGTAGCGCTACAGGCACTGGCCCTGTCTTCAGCATCAGCCCTGTTAGCCAGGGCCGCCAAACCTATACCCTCGAGGAGATGCGCGCGAAGTCGCAGCCTGATTGGGCAGACGATTCGGATGGCAAGGTCAGCTTCAACGGCGTGGTGGCCCCGGCACTTGACTCGAAACCCGAGGCTGGGTATGAGCAGCCAGCCGATAGTCCCGAGGACGGCGTTGGTGTCCAGGTTACTATTGAGAGGCAGTTTGAGTAGAGGTGCATAGGTAAGACTTGTGGGCGGTGGCAGCATGCCGTGCATCACTCACTCATTTCGTTTTCGCACTTCTCGCTCTAGTACACTACCAAAACGCTTGATGCGGCCACCTCCAACCCTCCCCAACCCAACCCACTTACCCTTGTGATTCCCAAGTGCTTATGCTCGTCTTATTCCTTGTGTGCGAATTTTCTATGTTTTTTATTTTGCTTTTTATATGGTGGTGGTAGGATGGATGTATCCATGACGGCAAATGGTGTATGCTCGTTTGATGACAAGCGAGCGTGACCGATGAGGATTGGATCTCGCAGTGGTAACATGTCATTTTGTGTCTACACTTTAGTTCAGCCTAAAGCACATCATTTTTGTTACCCATGAATGACGGCTCGTCCCTTATCGAGGCAATGCTTCGGCCAATACAACCTGAACTTGTTGTGACGCTGTAAGGATAGATGAAGTGTTTCGTATTCTTATTAATTGCAAATGCCATCGCTACCGTCTCGAGCTAGCGCATTGAACCAATGCCTCCTCAACGTAGTCCGCCATAATACGGTGGGTTTCCTTTGAGGGGTGACTTCGAAAAAAAAATTCAAGTTCCTCTCAAGAAGCACACAGAATTCATTCGCTTACCCAGGGATCCAATAGAACGTATGATCAGGATCACTACACGCCCCTACGGTCGTACTGCTATTAACCGTACACGCGCCACTGCTCGTATATCCAAAAGCTGCAAATCCAGGCGCAGGGCCTAGGACACCGGACCAGATCGTCTTGAAGTCAATGAAAGCGACTTTGAATCCAGGAATAAGTTTGGAGAGGGTATTTAGCCCAGTGAAGTATTGTTGTTTGAATGCATCTCCTGCCATACTCTCAGAACCACGCCCGTATTCGTCCAAGACGAGGAATGAACGCGCATTGGTGGGTGGTTTAGTGAGCAGGGTGATTTGATCGATGATGGTCTGCGCAGCTACTGGGAGGTTGGCCGTTCCGTCCGCTAGATAGCGAGTGAGATATATGGCGGCCGCATCCATCGCTCCCTTACTCACTACTGGATGCAGCAACATCGTTAATCCCGAAAAACGAAGAGTACAAGGTGGTTTCTGAGTCCAGGTTATTAGATTGGTTCAGAAACAGCGAAACTGTTGCAAGGATGTCAGGGTATTTTGTGAAGAAAAGTAGGTATAACTTTCCTTGGGTTATAAAGTCGCTGGCGTTAGCTTTACTCGGCCAAAGTTTCGCATCTGTGACTGCGCCTCCAACCTATCTCGAACGGTTAATATCTTCCTGCTCACATTCCGTGAAAGAAGCCTACAGCATAGTCCATCACCAGCGCCTTTGTATCTGTGCCTAAATCTTCAACCCAAACAGGTCCGTTGGTAGTACGTCCTCCAGCCTTAGGGTTTGGTGGAATTACCACAGCGGGTAACCTCGGCCCGCCGTCCCGGACGCCACCATCAGTGTACGAATCCTGGGATGCGAATTAGTACACACATATGTTAGAGCTTCATCAGACAAACGGACCCCAAAGGCAACAATGGTTTTGTACTCTTTAAGGGAGCGTAGACCCGCATTCACATTTGCGGCTGCTCCAGATAGATTACCGCAGGTCGGTCTGACAGCGAGATGGATTCCGTCGTTGGGCAATGACCGAGTTGTCGAAAGACCGAGAGTTGACAGAAGGAACACAGACAACAGCATTTTCAATTTCATAAATAAGATTGAGGTTCAGACGTTGTGGTCTTATATTGAGTCTTGAGATTTCAATACACCTGAGAAGTAGACAGTTACCGGGCCGTAATGGATGGGAGCTACTTCCAATGTGTCCTGTGATAGCTCTACCGACTTGAGCTCATGACTGCTGTCTTGCCAAAATATCCTTACTTCATTGTGTTCGGTCACTGGTGCCGGCCCGGGCGAAGGATGTAAACGCGATAGCTGAATTGTGTCTATAATCATGCAGATTAACAATATATACGGAAAATCGGAAGTCCCATACCAGCCTATTCCTGTGCCATTGGCGACAATCTGTCTAGCACACGACTCCAAAAAGATTGCGTCAAACAACATCAACTGCTGAAATTATCTCTGGTGTCCAGTGTTTATGTACGACTAATAAGGAGGCTGTCAGATATCGGTACAAGAACTGAAAAGGGAACGAGCGTACTGTTCTTAGGTGAAAATGCCAATGAACAACCACTAGAGAATTAATTTCAAAATTCTAATCTATGGAGTAACATGATCAGCAAGTATATTCTAGAGTAAACAAAAGGGATCAAACTATTGACTCACCAGGAGACAAGGAGACAGCTTCAAGCGGGCAACAAGCCGGGCAACGAAGAGCCATCCATAGACGCCCCTAAATGCTATGCCCGTCATCGACGTCGTGCGTGCCAAAATGCTTCAATGTCTAATGAGCCCTCACTCTTATTGTTAAGTTCTGGAGCGTCAGACGGCGAAGGAAGGGCTAGTGCTACGCACCTTGCGACACGCTGTCCTGTTCCATCGGCGAGTCTTCAAGTGAGCACGGTGAAGCCGCCAATACATTTGGTTTTTGATGTTACTCTGGTGCGTACGCATGCAATTGTCATTAACGTTACCCAATGAGAAATTATTATGTTTCGTTACATAGCCGGCTGTGAAATACCCAGAAATTGAGCGATTGGTGGATGAAAAGCGAACGTGTTCTGGTGAGCCGTTGAGAAAGGAAGGCAACCGCGCGGGCAGGCATGCTGATCACACTCACAACAAGAAAGGCTTCATTTCCTGCCGCCACCATCATTCCATACGTGGGGGGAAAGCCTTTAAAACCTCTCCTACACCTCTAGATTTCTGACTCCAAGGTTATGTACTCCCAATTTGTAATATTCTACTAACGCCAGTGCGAGAGGGTGAGCGCTCGAACTTCCAAGGTGATTACCATGCTCATCACCTTCCCCTCCCTCTCATCATCACCACACAAAGCCTCATCAGTAACTTTCACCCCCCCACCCACTGTAATAGTCATTGTCTTGTCGAAAATGATTATATCCAGCTCCGCCGCTTCCTGAAGCGCTTCCCCACCCCCACGAACCAATATTTCAAATTTGGCTGCCAGTCCCGAGCCTGCGAGGAGGGCGGTTGGGGCAGCCAGACTGATGCCGCATGGACGGGCTACAACGACGACGGCAATGGCAAAGCGGAGGAACTAGATAACTAAAGATAAGACATCGATATTAAGCAAAGCGAGTAGAGAGAGCTGAACGACATACGCCAGCCACCAATAGGAATATCTAAGTAATCTGCTGGTAAGACACCCGTTTTACCCAGAACAAGCCAGACGATCCAAACTAGACAAAGGAGAGATAAAGGGACTAAGTAACTCGTCAAGACATCCGCGATCCGTTCGACTGGGGTACGTCTCCACTGACCTCGTCGGACGACATTGACGATATGATCCAAAAAGCTTCAGTAAAACCTTGAGACATGTCCGTACGCAGTTAAAATACTGACATCGTTTCACCCGTGAACGTTTCAATCCAAGGTGACAGGCCGATCCTTACAAATGGTTCCGGCATACTAGACTTTATCGCCGGACTTTTAATGACAGGCTTTCTCTCCCCCGTCGACGCACTTTCATCCCACGCACTCATTTCACTGAAAACGAACACGCCATCTAGAGGAGCGGAATAACCGGGCCCGACAAGATTATAAAGGTCCGAGAGATCTACCGGTAATGTCGTGAATCCTCTCGCTTTGGTATCCTCCGCCTCTAGGGAGCGTTTTTCTCAATTCCCCTAGAGATCCGATGGCATCTGCGGTCCTTTAGCTGTCGGCTTCCAGACACCGACGTAAAATCCAAATGAATGTGTTTATTATTATTCTTTATACTTAGCCAGGAGATGGAACTCACCCATTAGCAGAAACGTAGTTAGGAATACCACCGAATCAAAATAAGTCGTATTATCGCCTAGTGTTCCAGGTGGTGCTTTGATTGAAGATGAAATAACCAACAAGGCTATCGAGGCGAAGTTTGCGATCGAAACATCAAGAGAAATCAGGAGGTTCATGCTTCCGAACTGCATAAACCTCCGCAGAATGGGGACGCGGCACCCCTTCTTCCACAGAGATCGAATCTCCCTAGATAGTGAGACCCCACTGCGCAATAGAACTGGACGGGAGTTGCAAGTATGAATAGTGGTTCCACTCCACATTGGTGCTTCGAAGAATACCCGAAGCCTGTGTGCGGCTGGAAGCAGTGTCATAAAGACGATTCCAAAAATGAACGTGGGGAGTGCAAGGAAGATTGTCGTAAGCAGGCGAAAGAGTAGAGTTCGACGCTCCCGTTCGCAAAAAAGTCGAGCTTCGCTCTCTATAGTGGGTGGTTTTTACATCGAGGCCTTGTACTTTGCCAATATCTCGGTTGGGGGAGGTGCAGTGGAAGACAATGTCGATAAAATATTGAATGGTAAATGCAGGTGCTTGTGCTGTATAAGGTAATACAGATTCAAGTAGGGATGACGCGGGACACGCTCGGTAGAGCTTCAGTCAAGGGAGTATGTTAGATTGATTGTTCAAGTTGTCCTGATATTACAATTCATGCACTACATAAGCTCCTCACGTGTGTGCCATTCCATGGCCGGGAGGCTGCACACGCAGCTCTAGTTCGCTCCCAACCAAGGTACGTTCACTCGGGAATTTGTCTCTCTTCAAACCATAGTATACTTTCTTTGTTCACTTAGCAACGAAAGCTCTAAGAAGTGTCGCAACGGCACTATGCAGGTATGTAGCAATTTTCGTGTTATATTTCGTAGTGATAACTATGAAACAATTATGAAAATCGGCTGGTGCCACGAGTGCCAAACGACAGAGAGCGTCGGTGCGACGGAGATAGCGTACGGAACGCTAGAGGCGACGAGGGGCGATTGGGGCGGCGGTGGGTGACGTATGGGGGGCGGGGGCGGCGTGGTCCAGGAAAGAGGCGGCGGGAGGCGTACCAGGCCGCACAACACCCTAGCACGCTCACTTCGCCCTTAGCCATCACTACGTCCTTCCGTGCACTACACCCCGAGGACCCGAATACGCATCTCATGTCGAGGTTAAGTATGCGCGCGAGAAAGAAGAGATTTTTGAGTGGGTTGGGGATTTCGTCGGATTCCGTAGAGGGGAAATAGGGGCGTGTGTTTAGGGTGCGGTTGGAGTCTTGCCGCCGTGCCACCTCGAGGTCAACCTACAATTCAGAAGTCTATACGCGATGTACCATGTTCGTACGTATTATGGTGAGGCATCGTTGGGACTTTGGGCGCGCATACTTACACAAATAGACAGGTTGAACCCAACATGCCTAATATTGGAGTCTGGGACTGTCTTCAACTGATGTTGGACATTGAAGAATCGAGACGAACTCATCCAAAGCGCGAAATTTTCTTTCCAAGTTTCATCCACGCTATACAAACCTGCACGTCTGTTCGTTTCCATCCTTCTCGAGTTACGTACACTTCGATGTCAATTATGCGATGAGTCATCACGAAACGCGCAATCGTGCAAAGGTGCATCTATTTCAGTCACGGCTCCCAGTCTGGGCAAACAAGCACATCGCGGACAGTAGAATTCGATAGATAATATTTGGAACAACATGATACAATACCTCCACCCGAGACCCCATCTGACTGACCATTTTGTAATAGAGTACATGCTTGCTGCATAATTCTAATACTGCCCAGTCATGTAATTTTTTTCTCTTCACGATACATATCTCTGCTTCGAGAGGCGAAATCCCTGTAAAGTCATGTTTTTTTAACAAGCCCATCAAGTAGTGTGTCTATCCTTCATCTTCACATTGGGGGGTTTCTAGATCAGAGATATGAAATTTGAAATTATTTCCCGCTCACTTATGAAACCGTGTCGCCTTTGGAGAATCATAAAAGGTGTTCAGAGAAAATGAATGAACTGTGGGCATAGAAATTCCGTCGGTACCATGTTCCGGGTTAATAAACACAATATTGTCATCTCCTGATCTCAAGGATACCTCCGTTGGCTCCTCGAGACTTCGTTCACGGATGTTCAGAAGGAGTCGGCTACCCAATACGCAAGGTAGAACAATTTCCCAACTATTGAAGAGATGTAAATATCAGCAAAGGGCGCTTCATAATATGGCCTCCCATTCGACCAACCAAAGCACAAATTGTGACCATGCTGAAGGGGCCGCCGCCCAGATGAGGCAATTCGTTAGCACAAGGGACCCGATGCTGCATTATAATATAAAACTAATTTATCTTGAAATAGTTTACAGATCATCATAACTCACGTCAGAAAGTACGTTGCACTATACACGAAGGGTCATCAATGTGAGAAAACGCTGGAAAAGGACAGCCATACCTATCCCGAATGCGTAACCTTAGTAAAGGGGAATCTGTACCAGCCTTAAACACCGTGAATGCTCGATACCCCATGAGCAAGCACAGCACAGTCTCGACAATGAGCACGGAAATACAAGCAGCAAAAAAATAGGACGGGAGATTTGCAACACAACCGCTTGTGCCCAAAGACGCTAGCGAAAATGCTATCTCTTGGTGAGCATAATGTATTAGATGGGAGACAAAGTTGTGTCACCCTTAGGTACACCGACAATAACAATTAGTAGGGATGTCAAGGTACTCGCGGTGAAGAGTCCACTCGTCAATAATAAAACCCACAAATTACATTGATAAGCCGCGTATATCTTGGATAGACATCAATTGGGCTTGTTTCATATATGCTTTCTCAAATGACTTGGCACGTACGCGGACGAGCAGGATCACTAAACGGAGATAGTTACAATGGTCAGCTCCAACGGAGATGAAAGTAGGACTGAAATACACACACTCTGAATTGACAATCGAGGCTATTGATCTGTTGGGAACTGATGCGTAAATGTCAATGCAAACACAAGGCAAAAATACCCTATAGCAATCCGCCAGATGACCCTCTGGCAGCTGATATCGAGAAATGAGTACTTCTACCCGTTCCGTTACATTTACCACATACAACTGTATGGCGTGACAATCAGTGAAATAGAATACGAGTGTAACGGACAGGACGAGCCTTGTCTGATACACTTGCTGAGTCGACTGTTGTTTCGGCGTAACCGTGCCTTCTCAACACAGCAGATTTGCATCCACCTACCAATCATATAAGAGAGAGCACATATCATTCCTAAATATCGATTCTGTTTACAGTAGGAAGCATAGAGCACGTGGCAATAACAGTGAACAGGATAGACTCACGCACAGAAAGAGCATCGTTATATGCGACCAATCGCGGCGCCAAAAATGTCGAACCTACAACTTGAAAATAAGGTCTACATATCATGAGACGTCAATTAGAGGCAAAGCTAACCTCCGCGGGAAAAGTGAGAACTGTAACAGCTTTCATTAATTCTCCTCTATCTTGGGAATTTACTCACGATAATCATACAAAAAGAGCGCGATCGCGGAACGTATGGAGTATCTAGCCGCTGTGACTGCCAAAGATGCGTAAGTCACAGAGATTGATTCAGAGTGGTATGTAGGCCAATTATGTAGACATACGAGCGACAAAAAGTGACCGAACGTCCATGGTACCAATGGGCTCCTGTAAATAGACTCGCAGGCCCGTAGTATTAGCCACAAATACCGTATGTATACCATCCGCCTATTTAACCCTACTACAGGTCCGTCCACCCACACAGCCAACTTTCCTATGAGAGAGAGCGTTTATGAGCGCCTGCCAGTACACCAAGGTTGACACGATCATTGAAACCTACGACAACACCGCGCCTCTGTTCCCGCGTGCGCGCAGCACTATCTTCTCAGCATCATTGCGTGCCCTCCTGCAACAGGTATTGCCCTCGTTCCTATGGGACACTCAGTGATAGTGACGACGAAAGTGATGGAATTTTTACTGCTCCAAGTACATAAAAGTGCTGTTCCAGGAAATCCAAGGAACGTAGAAAGAGCCCTTGAAAGCGAGTGAAAATCTCAGTCGCGGAATCCCTACTCGACGTTGCCTTTATCATCGGCACAGCCAATAATCGTGAAATGAAATTGTGCTGTCTTGATTCTCGCCACACTGTCATTTCAACATATGCATCTTCTTATGTAAGTATACGCCTCCGGGCTCATCTCACTGAACGTTGGAGGGACTCTATTGCCTTGAAGTCCATCTGCCAAACCAGTGAGTACCCGTCCTGAGTATGCTAGTGATTATTCAATTATCATTCGATGAGACCTTTATCCTCGGAATCGTAATTGTGATCGTACTCCTAGTCGCGCTATGTAAGTGTACCAGAGCGGCGAGAAGTCCATTGTCTACACAAGGCAGGGGCACTAGAGTGGCAAGAGGTGCGTCGTCGCCGCTGCCCGGGATGCCTATGATTATCAAGTGGCAGGCGCCAACGCTGTCGCGTCATCGGCGCTGTCCCACAGATCAGTCCATCAGGTCACCAGAAGCAGATTGTTTGGATCTCGCGAGATGGTGTTCTGAACAAATATTCCGCCGGATACGGAGCAATAGCACAGCCAGAGCCGTTGAGTCAGTGCCGAATAGAATTGTCTAAAGGTTTGAGTGCAACTGCTTGCCCCACCACCAGCTTGCAGCGACTCAGTTAGAAGCTCGGTTAGGGTGATTGGGTCCCAGAATCTAGGCAGAGAAAGGTAGTCTTGACGTTTCGATGTTGGTTTGGCAAAGCAAGATCGTCCGGTCCGCCGGCACTTGACCAGTAATATCTAGCCCTGCAGCCCATCGTCCGTGTCCTCGGGTTCCTAGCATCTTGTGCTATGGGTACGTCTCTGCTAGCGTCGTCCCAGGTCTGCACAGCGGTGGTGGTCTGAGAAATAGTAAAATGGCGATGGCGGCTAGAACTTGTAATCCCAGTACTAAGCGAATTCTATGGCACAAAGCACCTGTAAGTGACTATCACAGTGAAATGTACGAGTTGCCGCGTACAAGAGAGAGTGGCATGGGCCGAAATCATGGCGGCGGGGGTCAGACTTGCCTATGGAAACATGCAGGGCCGCGGAATCGTTGAAAACCTAGAATAAACGACTATTGATATCAATGGATAGTTAGGAGCCAAGCGAGAAGAGACGAGTGTGGGGGGAAAGGATGCAGCATGGGAGATGAAGAAGGTATATGGAACGTACAGCACAGTAAGTAACCCTCAACGCAATGCCTACGGTGGGTCCGATCTTCTCCAGGTCCTATGGTCCCTCAGTCACTCGCAAGCTCACCTGCGCCCGCACACGCACCATCAACCTTGATCGTCATCAGCGCTGGTGTGCGGGGCGTGTGCTTGGCTTCTGAAATACAACCTGAATATGGAAGGGCACCCAGGAGATGATGGATTAGGAGTTGGTCGAGGTGGAAGGAAGGAACGACGTTGGGAATGGAGGAGAAAGGCTCTCGCCTGCACCCACCTGGAACTTGCTCACCCTTTTCAGTGCTGCGCGGGAAGCGGATGAGGGGCGCAGAGGGCTCCTGGGCAGCCATGGTGACCAGAGGGCGGCAATAGCGGCAAGTGCCAAGAAGGCGGCTGTGGGACAGGGCAGGCTTAGGGACAGAGTGACAACGGCACAGAGAGGGAGTGGCGGAGACTCGAGAAAAGACAGTAGTGCGGTGAGGAGAGGAGACGCGGCAAGGGACAAGCGGACCGTACCATAGTGATCAAACAACCAACCGACACTCAAATGAAAATCATTTCCATGGATTTTTGGATCTCCATCCCCTAGGTTTAGATACGCCTCCACTCCCACCGTAACCGGCGTCGGCGCCGCTTCCCCGCCCCAATGGCAAGTCCTCCAGCAGCTGCACTTGCTATGTCGGCGTCGACGACGGCTGTCGCGGTGAAGAGGTCGACGAAGGTCAACACCCACACTCGCATCGGATCTCAAGAACGTAAACGCAAATGCAGCAGTCGCGGCGTGCCTCCGTGATCAACCTCCAAATGGAGCGCCTGCCACCCACCCTGGGTCACCAATGGATGCATTCCCGCCAGGGCCCTCTCCTTACCTCCGCGCCGGCCACTTTCCGACCTGTTGTTGACTATTCCATCCTCGTCGGTTTCTGACCGGCTGTTCATAGATGCCACCACAAGTGCAGGAACGAGAGCAAATCACTGTCCAATCCCAAGATACCCGCCAGGTTCAGACGGCGCAGGTGCTGCTTGCGGCGCGAGTACGTTTGGGAGGCGATGCGGTGCGACGCGATGGGGATGCCGAGCCGGAGTTAGAGCGGGAGTTGGAGCATGAGTTGGAGCAGGAGAGGATGGTACATGGAGGTGTTGCAGCTGTTTGATGCACAGAGTGTGTTGCTGGGGTGTTGCCGGCGGTGGGTGCGGCAGTTGGAATCCGCACCAGCACCAGCACTGGCGTTCCTCTTCGAAACGCCATCTGCACCTGCACCCGCCCCAGAAACCCTTCTCAACCCCTTCCAGATCCCTCTAATACCTTTCTTCCCCCTTCTCCTCACACTCTCATTGCCATGCATCACACCCACACGCAGCCCCACACGCAATCCCTTCCCCACACGCAGCCCCACACCCCGCTCTACCTCCGCCAATCGAGGATCCCACCCTCTCCCCGCCTCCACACCAAACATCGCCCTCAACAACGCCACCTGCCGCGTTGCCAAATCCCATGCACCAGTCATCGTCGCGCGCCACTGCGCCTTTCCCAGACTCGGACCCAGCCCTTATCCTTGTCCTTGTGCGTGCCCCCGCTCATCTCCATGCCGTGCTCTATATACACGGTATCAGACGATGTAAGCGTAACGGCACACGGTTTCCTTCCACGCGGCATCCCACCGCTATCGTCAACCTTCCATCCTCTCCACCAAATCGTCATCCAAATTGATCTGTCTCCCGCCCAGCTCAATAGGCAGCTCCACACAACCCCACCACGCGCTGTAGGAGGCGTCGAGGCGGTCGAGTGCTGTTGCGTACACGTGAGGGTTTGTGCTTGTGTTTTGCGAAGATAGCGGGGAGAGAGAATTTGCGGCGGGGGAGGGAGGGGTGTGGGGAGGGTGTTGCGAGGGTTTCTCAGCAATGAGTAGGGCATGTGCGTAGTGAGGGTGAGGTGGGAGAGGTGTGGCGTGGTGGAGATGAGGGGGGTTGCACTTCAGGTTCGGCGTCGGGGGAGGGGAGGGTGCCACGGAGGTCTCGGAGCATAACGGCATATAAGTATTGTAGGGTTTTAACCTCTGGATACAGAATGAAGCGTTAGGATTTTTTCGTAGCGGTAGGTACAGATGAATGAAACGAGGATGGAGCAATGAAGGTAGTGAAGATGGTGGGGAGAAAAAGAATGTAGGGGGTCAATGGATTTGCGGAACAGCACTATTCACACGACGTGGAGAATCGTCCACACTAGATGCGAACACGCTACTCGCCATACCCCACCGCTCACGCGAAACACCACAACTTGAAACAGCTTTCACAAAACATAAAAAGGAGAACTCACGGACAACACACGCCGCGAACTTTTTCACATCGCTCATTTCATGCTTGATGTCGCGCTGTACACTCGAGATGCGCTCGGGGATGATGAGCTGGGGCGCGGTGGGGACCGAGCTTTGTTTGGAGGGCTGAAGGGCGGGTTGAAGGGGATGGTGAGGAGCGGCGTGGGACGTACAGTCGCTTTACAATTGGGCGTAGGACTTGCGATCAGGGTGATGGTAATGGCGGTGTAGGCGAGGGTGTGGATACCGGAGATAAGGAGGAGAAAGTGAGGTCAAGCGTCATGGGCGGGATGGCGGAACGGATGGAGCAGGCTTGGTTGGACAAAATGTGGCGAAGAAACCACGCTAGCGCTGACATTGACGCATTTAAGGCGCGAAGGTTCCTTTAGCTGGGAACTGGCGTCCCCCATGTTGATCTTCGAATCGCGTCTGCGAACCCACCCCACCATGACCCCCCCCCCCCCCTGCGTCCTCTCACGCCTCTTTTTTGCACATCTGGCGCGGAGGGTTTCAGAGTGGCTTTCTTTTAGTGCTCGGAGGGATGAGATTTGGTGTGGGATTGAGAAGGCACGTACGACTGGAGTTCGCCTCAAAATTGTTCATCTCATCTACAGCACATGAGTATCAATGTCTGGGTCTGGAGAAGCATGTACCACTCGCACAGTCGGTAGATAACCCCAGATAATGACTCGAGGTGGTCGTGTCGTGGCCTAGGATCAGACTTGCATTCAGGACGTGTGGCCATCACGTGATCAGTGCTTCTCAACGAGTTCCGATTCGCTAGTTCGCCATCTCTGCTACAAATCTTGCTTCGTTTTTCACCTGAACTTTATATGAGACACCATTACTGTTTAGCTCGCATGCTACTCGCAACTCATCCTTACATCGCACATGTCCCCTCCTCGGTAAGCACAAATCTTCCCCCTGTGTTCCCACCTTCCCTTTATGTACATAACGTCTACCTAAGGGCCGCATAAGCCTTTGAGCATGCGTCGCGCTCCCTGAATCAAACTGCCGCCGCAAGATTCAAACACATTGGAACATCGACGCAGATCGCAATGGCAGACAATGAACGCCCCCCCAAAGCCGCTTGTGAAAAGCCATGGTCGGTGGCATCCTTTTGCTTTCCAGCTCGATATATTGTATACTAATCCCCACCAGCACATAGCGCTGTGCCACCTTCGCGCTCTTTGACACCTACTCCTGCCTCTGCTGTCGCACCAAGTCACCGCCATCGCTTCATAGATTTCCCAGTCAAGCCGGGGGTCCGGGCGGGACATTAAGATGCGTCGTTAGTATGCGGTGAGCGGGTGGTGTGCAGCTGGCTTTCGGAGAGTTTAACTGTGAGTTGCATTTTCTGTTCATTATTGGTATGTTATGTGCTGAGATATATACTGTGGAATGTAGGCTTACCCGGGCAATGTCACCCCCCTGATTCCTCTGCTCATCTGTCGCCTTTGTCACCGCCACCGCAGCAACATCCTAGCAGCCCCACGAGCAATGGCAATGCATCTGGACGAATCCTTTATTTCCTTTAAATGACCATTGAAGGTAAACAAGGATACTTTCTTATTCTTATGGTATGGTTCCTTATATAGACTCAGCCAGCCAACCGGTGTAGAGAGCCTTGTCGAACGATGGATTTTGCAAAAACCCAATCTGGCAGCCACCCGAATCAACCAACCGCAACTTCATGCTCGCCACTGGCACTGCGTACAACTTCTGGTTATCTGAGCTATATGATGTATACATTGTACGTATCTCCATATTGTGCGTGATAGCATCGATGCTCATTTTTGGCTTTAGAAAGCTATGAAACCCATGACTGATCAATCCGGCCCTGAAACGACAAAGAAATGGGCGCAACAAACTCTCCACATTTGCCTTGATTTGAGTTATGGCAACTCCTTTGACGCCGGGAATCAAATCCCCCTTTCCTAACGTTAACGTCGTACCCAATGTTTGTAAGCATCGCGTTCTCGATTATTGGTTTCAGCTGACACGATAACGACAGACCCACGCTATGGTGTTTGAGCAGATGGAAAAGGATTTTGATACTGTTTTCACGGTTATCAAGGCGTTGTGGTCCCTTGCAGGCTTGTACTCACCTATGTAGCCATTTTTTCGTCGACCCACCCTCCCTCTTTACATATTCCCTGTAGTTTGAATACACTGTACATACGGCTTTCTCACCGCAACTGCAGTAGTGTCGTCTCTTCCCATTTTTTGTAGCTGTGGCGCTCCGCCTAAACGTCACACGCCGCTTATTACGTAATGATAAAATTTGCGCGGGCTTAGGCTGGACCGAGTCACGACAAGCAAGCAGACACTTGGTGCAGACCACTAGTGCAGAACGACATGGCACCGCTCACGCATCCCTCAATCAAAGGTACGTTCCCAAGAACACCGTGCCCTGCCGCTGACCCCGCCTGCAGATGGCTGGTTTCGCGAGATTTCGTCGCAATGGCCCGGACAGGCGATGACGCTCAAGGTGCTCCACGTCCTCCACGTCGAGAAGAGCGAGTTCCAGGACGTCCTCGTCTTCGCGTCGGAGACATTCGGCAACGTGCTCGTGCTCGACGGCGTCATCCAGTGCACCGAGCGCGATGAGTTCTCGTGAGTCGCGTGTGCTGCGCATGTCTCCGGCGTTAACGCGGGTGTCGTGCAGGTACCAGGAGATGATCGCGCACATCCCGCTCGCGAGCCACCCGCACCCGAAGAAGGTGCTCGTCATCGGCGGCGGCGATGGCGGCGTTGTGCGCGAGGTGCTCAAGCACCCGTCCGTCGAGCAGGTCGTCCTCTGCGACATTGACGAGGTATGCGGCCTCTCTTACGCCCGCCCTCTCCCCGCTAACCCGCTCCCTAGGCCGTCGTCCGCGTCGCCAAGCTGTATCTCCCGCACATGTCCGCGCTCCTCGCCTCGCCCCGCGTCCGCGTTCACATCGGCGACGGCTTCGCGTTCCTCGCCGCCAACACCGCCACCTACGACGCCATCATCACGGACTCCTCCGACCCCGTCGGCCCCGCCGCCGCGCTCTTCCAGCCGCCCTACTTCCGCCTCCTCCATGCCGCCCTCGCCCCTGGCGGCCACATCGCCACCCAGGCCGAGTGTCTCTGGCTCCACCTCCCGCTCATCGCCCAGCTCCGCCGCGCAACCCGCGACATCTTCCCCGTTGTCGAGTACGCGTACACCACCATCCCGTCCTACCCGTCTGGCCAGATCGGCTTCATCATCGCCGCCAAGGACGCCGCCCGCGATGTCAAGACGCCCCTCCGTGCCGTCGAGGGCACGCGGTACTGGAACAGCGCCGTGCACCAGGCCGCCTTTGTGTTGCCCGAGTTTGGGCGCGCGATGCTCGAGGAGGGGAGGAACTTGTTGCCGGAGCTGGGGCCAGGCGTGGAGCAGGGCGTCAAGCCCCGCAGGGTGCTCTTGCTCGGTAGTGGGTTCGTGGCCAAGCCTGCCGCGGAGTACATCCTGCGCGATCCGCGGAACCACCTCACCGTCGGTACGTGCGCCGTCCTGGACATCCCGCGTGTCCACAGCGGAGCTGACGCATGATGCTAATCCCCACAGCCTGTCGCACCCTTGCCGCTGCGCAGGCCCTCGCGACTCCTCTCCCCCGCAGCACCGCTCTCGCCCTCGACGCCACCTCCACCCCCGCCCTCGAAGCCGCTATCGCAGCACACGAGCTTGTCATCTCCCTCATTCCCTATACCCACCACCCCGCCGTCATCCGCGCAGCTATCAAGGGCCACACCCACGTCGTCACGACCAGCTACGTCAGCCCTGCCATGCGCGCACTCCACGAGGAGGCACGCGCCGCTGGCGTCGTCGTCATGAATGAGATCGGCCTGGATCCCGGGATTGACCACTTGTATGCCGTCAAGACGATTGCAGAAGTCCATGATAAGGGCGGCAAGGTGCGTCGTGCCCCGATGCTGTGCACTCGCGTCTAACTACACCCCTTGCACCCCCGTAGATAAAACACTTCTACTCATACTGTGGCGGCCTCCCCGCCCCCTCCGCAGCCTCCAACCCACTCGGCTACAAATTCTCCTGGTCCTCCCGCGGCGTTCTCCTCGCACTCCTCAACACCGCCTCCTACCTCGCCAACGGCAAGCCCCACACCGTCTCCGGCACGGACCTGATGGGTGCTGCGAAGCCGTATTGGATTTCCCCCGCGTTTGCGTTTGTGGCGTATCCGAATAGGGACTCGGTGCCGTTTAGGGAGTGAGTCCTACTCCCACTTCAAAGGTCTCGACGCATTGTTTTGATGGCAAATTATGACGATACATCATTTTTGTGCTGCGTCCTTTCTATGATGATACGCTAACTCCACTCCTCCCTCCCCCAGGTTCTACAACATCCCCGAAGCCGAAACGCTCGTTCGAGGTACCTTGCGCTATGCGGGCTTCCCCGAGTTCATAGATGCACTCGTCAAAATGGGGTGGCTGGACGGCGGCGAGGTGCCGTGGTTGAAGGAGGGCATGACGTGGGCAGAGGTGACGGCGCGCGCCGTAGGCGCTAACGTGGCCGACGAGGCGTGAGTGTTCTTTGGTGTTTCTCCCTTCCTCCCTTTCCCCTCACGCTCCTCTTTATCTCCCGACCCTGACCTTTCCCACTCCCTCTAGCTCCCTCATATCCCGCATCGACACCCTCATCACCTTCCCCACCCCCGCAGAACGCACACGCATCATTGCGGGCCTGCGCTGGATCGGCCTCTTCTCCCCCAAGCCTGCGGCGCTGCGCGCGGGCAACCTCCTCGACACGCTGTGTGCGAGGCTCGAGGGCCTGATGCGCTACGAGGAGGGGGAGAGGGACATGGTGATGTTGCAGCATAAGTTTGTTGTGGAGTGGAAGGATGGGAGTGAGGTGAGTGGTTCTGTACCATTCTTCATTCCCGCTAACGCCCGCCACTCAGCAAACCCTCACATCGACTCTCCACGCGTACGGCGACTCCTCGCCCACAGGCCACTCCGCAATGGCGCTTACAGTCGGCGTGCCCTGCGGCATCGCGGTGCAGCTCGTGCTCGACGGCGTGATTAAGGAGCCGGGTGTGTGGGCCCCGTATGAGAGGGAAGTATGTGAGGCGTTGAGGGAGAGGGTGGAGAGGGAAGGGCTGGGCTGTGTTGAGGCGGTTTTGTAAGGTTTATTTTGTGAAGGGGGGTGCGTATCTTGTGGTGTGCCGTGGTAGAAACGTCAATGCGGGACAACGAGTGGGGACAAAGTGTACACTGTAGAATGAAGCCGCGTGTGGCGGCAATATCAAAAAGAATAGATTCAGGCATCGTGTGCCGGTGCTGGTGACGGCAGCATCATGTTCAAGGATACTAATATGTGCCTCAGCGCGACGCGTCGGAGTTTGCAATCGGAGACGCGTAAACACACCGACGATGGCCCCCGCACTCAAGCTCAAGTCGCACCAGTTTCTTGTCGTGCACTTGTTGACTACTTCAATCGTAGGCTAAATACTGGTTCGAATCCTGCACCGCCGCCTGAGTCACAGCGGGTCACATGCTCTCGATTGTGGCTCGTTTACGCAGGTACATGCCCGCATTTCATGAGGCATTTCAGCCCCATTTGGGATAATGCGGATCGCCCATATCAAGCCGTACCATCTTATACGTTGCACCCTGTTACACGGCCTGCTACGCAGCCACAAAGCCCCATGAATCCAGCCCTGGACCATCGCGACACACACTTATACTCATCTCATCATCATTGATCAACGCGGGATTTTCATCTCTCTCTTGGTTTCATCTAGTGCTGGGCAGTATGTCAACCCCTTTTTTCCTGTGTCGGTTTCTGACGTTTCAATTCTGCCATTCCATAGCTCTTCGACATTTTCCAAGTTTCAATTGATTGTCCCTCTTTTTCTTCACTCCTTTTCACCATCGTCAATCGTTACACTTTTCAATTTTATTCACCCTTTGTCACCATCATCCTTTGAGAAATGCGCTTGATCACTATCGTTTCTTTTCTCGTCGCAACTGCTCACGTTGCCGTCTCCGCTCCCGTGTGCGTTATCACTCATTTTTGGTGTTTATGTCACTGATTCATGTCGCAGTTACTCTATCGCTCCTCGAGGTCAAGGTGGTGTCGGTGCGGTCATCCCGGTCATCCCCTTTCGCAACGGCGTTGTTCAACGTGATTATAATGAAGAGGAGGATATACATGCGCGCCAGCTAGCAACCCTTCTGGTGCGAGAGCCCTTGGTGAGGATAATCCGTTATTTTCTTCTGCGCATTTCTCACTTTTGTGTTTCAGTGCGATGGGCCCAACGGCCTCTTCAGGCGTTCAAAAGGCGCATTGAATTCTATCGACGACCTAGGAGACCACATGAATGGCCTAAGGCTGCATGGCGATCTCCCCGAATCAGGAATTGAAAGTTTGGATGACAAGCATCCAGTCGGCTATGTGGAACACTGGGACCCAAATACCGAGCAGTGGCACCCCTCGGAGAGCATCCAGAAACCAGCACATCGCCCTACGAAACCATCTCATTGACATCACATCTTCAAAATACAGCCCACGTACGAAACACGCTTGAAGGGCAGCGACATTCTGCTTTGGGAATGCAAAGCGGGTAGGTGTGTTCACCGCCTCAGCTTGGTGTTTTAGGGAGATTGTCCTTGTTATATGCTAGCGTTGGGGACGTCATTGAAGTACAGTGTACCCCTATGTGATGGCTCCCGGGGAGTTAATGTTTGTATGATTCATTTTTTGTCATCGTTTATTCGAGAATATAAAATCGAACACTACAAGATAAAAATAATAGTAGACGATGGAGGGCAGTGATCACGTGAGCCGCACAGACCAGATTTTTTTACAAAGGCATGGTTATATATTTTGGCACCCACACCAAATCCTCCCCACCCCCCAAACGTCAGCACACTCTTTCCGGGACACAGGAAGTCCTATGGACATTGGATTAACCAGTATTGAGCATGTCGACCAAAGCAAAGACATCTATTTCGAAGATGGCAATATCATATTGTCTTGATTGCGCAGAATACGGCCTTTCGTGTCCACCGTGGTCACCTCACATAACATTCAGAAGAATTCCGCATACTACTGGAAGCAGCACTCTATTTTCCATCTTTAGGGGTTTTCATACTTTGACATACCTTAGGTCTTATTTAAGTCTTATGTTTATGTGCATGTTTTTAATATAAATATCCCAGAATATGCAGACGGCAGAGCTTGGGGACATTCACTCCATGGAAGTGATATTTGGGAGTGCCATTGCTACTATAACCTGGACCTCTCTGCTATCTGCTTGACATGCAGACAGCAGAGCTGAGGGACATTATCTTAAGAAAGACCTCCAGGACCAGATCCCCAATCCCTGCCAAAGGTGATACCATGTTTGTTTGACACGAGTCTGTGGACATGGACAATCTGTGATGGAGCAAAGCAAATCCATAGTGGATGTCCAGGACGATTGTGAGGATACCAATGCATGTACAGCAAGAGGCCATTGAAAGGGCTAATTAGCATGATATGCATGGCCAACCAAAGACACATGGATTGACAATTATTGTGTATGTGAAACAAGAATCATATGTCCTAGTGTGTTACTTCGCAGCAAAGGGGGGTTATGCTTAGCGCTGCCCCCCGGTGCCTATGCCGCAACACACCCACGCCGCCTCCTGGCTGCCGCATGCCGCCTCCGCCACCGCCTGGCTGCCACATGCCACCCCGCCACCCCCTGGCCGCCACACGCCACCCACACCGCCGCCCGGCTGCCACACACCGCCTCCGCCGCCCCCTGGCTGCTGCACGCCACCCTGCCACCTCCTTACCGCTGCACACCGCCTCTGCCACCTCCTCGCCGCTCTGCGCTGTTCCCGTCACATCCTGCCACTCTGCGCCGCCTCCCTCCCGCCTCTTCCCTGCCGTACCCTGCCCCGTCGCCTCTCGCCTCTGACACAACACCCGTCCCTTCTCGCACCCCCGCCCCGTCTTTTCCCGCCTCTTCTCACCTTCTGCCACCCACACGCTGCCCCACCTCTCGCCATGCAGCCCCCTGCCCTGCTTCCACCACTTATCACCCACCCCCCCACCTCACTCGCACCCTTGTCCCATTCCCGCCACCCACACGCCCGCCACCAACTCTTGCCACCCCTTGGCTCCCGGAATGTACCTCAGCGCTGTCAATGGAACCCACATACCTACTGCTACCTCTTCTCATCTACGCGCCACCCCTACACTGTCCCCGTTACCCACACACCCCCCGCCGTTCCTTGCAACCCTGCCCCCCCTCTTGTAACACACACGCCACCCCATCACCAACCATGCACAATCACTAGGGTATTTATTGGCGGACAAACCCCCTTTGTCCGCTGAATTACTTAGTGATCACCTCAGCACATGTCGCTAAGCGCGCATGCCGACGCGCCCCTTCGGTCCTGAGCCGCGCCTCGCCCTCCACCACACCCCCCCATTCTTTTGCCACCCTCATCCACCCCCACGCCTGCCGTCGCCCACATGTCACCCCGTTCGTACTCCGGCACCGTCCCCGCCACCCACACACCCCCGGTCGCCTTCCGCCACCCTGCCCCGCCCCTCCCCACCTCCTGTCACCCACATGCCCCCCCGGTCACACCCCAGCACCGTCCCCCCCACCCACACAGCCCACATCCGCCTCTCTCCACCCTTGTCTCCCTCCTGTCACCCTCATGCGACCCCTTTCGCACATCCCCACCGTCCGCGCCACCCACGCCACCCCTGCCGCCTCTCGCCACCCATCCCCGCCCCTTTCCCGCCCTTTTCACCCACACGCCCGCCGTCGCCTCTCCCCACCCGCCCGCCCGCTCCGCCTCCTGTCACCCTCACGCGACCCCTTTCGCACATCCGCGCCGTCCGCGCCACCCACACCACCCCTGTCGCCTCTCGCCACCCATCCCCGCCCTTTCCCTGCCCCTTTTCACCCACACGCCCGCCGTCGCCTCTCGCCACCCCACCCCGCCCTCCTCCGCCTCCTGTCACCCTCACGCGACCCCTTTCGCACATCCGCGCCGTCCGCGCCACCCACACCACCCCTGCCGCCTCTCGCCACCCATCCCCGCCCTTTCCCCGCCCTTTTCACCCACACGCCACCCCCGGCACCCTTCACTTCCCGTCCGTGTCACCCACATGTCCACTGCACCCTGCCTCGCCTCTTGTCATCCCCATACCACCCTGCCCCGTCACCCACCCCCCATCGCCGCCCCTGCCTTTCACCACCCCTTTCGCCCCACGCATACACCCACATGGCTCGTTCGGGCTCGCCTTGTCGACCTCGCGTTGATCTCGCCGCTCTCCGCGAGAGCGGCGTGCTCATCCTCTTTCACGTCGCCGTCTCGTTTCCCGTCCTTGTGCCGCTGGGTGTGACCGAAAACGCCCATGCGTCGCCCTTGTTCTTCATCCTCCACACCTTTTTACCGCGGATCAGAATGTAAACGATCAGTGTACAAGTGTCACCCAAAAAGTCCTCGAAGTAGCTTATGAATTCGTAACAAGGATCGCTCACGAACCCGCTTTTCATTGAATCATCCCTGCTGTAAGTTCACAATTTCTCTATCCAATCTTCCTCAGGTCTTCAGCAGAACTTTACATGATGCCTCAACACGGGTTCGGTTTCGTCTATCACTCTCCTCATACGCGTTCTTCTGTATTCACGCTGCATGATTTCACTTCGCATCAGAATAGCATTAGCTCATTCCCTAGCTCCTCGAATAATCTTCTTGCTCTCCCTGAACGTAAGGGTGATCTCGCGCATGTCTAAAAGCAAGTCAAGCCATCTACAACGCACAGGTTAATATAACGCTGCAGCTCGCAATTCATTCTTACATTGCGTATAACTCCTCATCGTTGAGTACCACTCTTCCGTTAGGCGGCGGTCTCGCATTCCCGGCTCCCCTTTGCATGCTCTCCACACCCTCCATCCGTTTCGCCACAATACGTTCTACACGCCATATACCACCGTTGCCAATGGCTATTCCTTCTTGTGGATCGTACGTATCGTCACGCTTCGAAGGTTGAACGTTGGCGCGATGCACTCACGGGTTAATTCCGAGCTGCGTCCTACTCGCAAAAATATTTAGTCATTCTGAACGCCAGTTGGCTCACGAACCTCCGACAATATTTTTGGATGTAAGAGTCATTGCTTTGTATTTGAGATCTATGAATCTATAAGCCTGGACTACCGTTGCGCGAGTGCACGAGAGCGCCAGATTATGCTCTGCCAGCGCTAAACCTTGAGTCTGCAGATTCGTCGTATTCGTCATCGACCCCCAGCCATGAGTATATAACCCTGACGCAAAGGGATGCGTCCTTTTCCCATCTTCACTCTCATTTTCACCCACACTGCAAGATCGAACTGCCCAACTTTCAAGGTATGTCCCTTCATCGTTTTCTTCATCACCACCTCACAGTCTATCTAGCGCACTCCTCTGCATCACCATTCCGTCCAGACGTATATCCGATTTGTCTCCACAATTTACCATGTGAGTCCCGTTTCGTGGCGTGGACGTCGTGCGAACGCTAACACTTCATCATCAGGGCCTGTCTACAATGTCCATCCTGCTTGATATCCCGCCCTATCGACGCTTTCAAACAGACCCTACCGATTACGTCTACCGCTGCATCTGGATCACAAGTAACCCCTCCCGATACGCCGATGCTAGGCCGCACGCTTCAACCTATTGATGTTGGCAACAACGCACCTCCTCCCACCTTCGCTCTTCCTAACTCCAGTGCCAACAAAGGCAAAGGTAATCCATTCCGTAAGCCCACTCCGTGATCTGGCTAACACGTGTGCTCTGCTACAGCGAACGAGAAGCCCACGAGTGACGGCGCTACTAATCCATTCAACGACACTGCTCCTCCAGCACCCGCTTTGGCTCCACCTTCCATCTACTCATCATCCCATGCCCATGCTTCCTCCTCCTCCTCCGCCGGAACTTCTCATCTCCCCAGCGCCCCTGAGGGTGCCGCCGCCCCTTCGACCGCATCACACACAAGCAATCGTCAGCCCCCTACTGTGCTCGTCCCGAAGGCAGTCATGCCATACGTTCGCCAACCTCGCCCTCCTACTGCTATCGGGACTGACTATCTTGTGATGTTCCTGTGGAGTCTGAGGCAGGTGGGCGCTTGTGCTTGGTGCTACATTACTTTGCGCGGCGAGATGGCGCAACACGAGCACGGGATCTGCACGGATGATTCAGTCATATTCACACGCTATCAGGAATTCAAGAAAAGCTCAACCTCAGAAATATGTCGTGCAGTCAAGGGTTCTCAGGCCGTCATATGTGCGCGATGCTGGATGCCCTGGCCTAGGGAAAAGCACGGCGATTTCTCAAGGAAAGAAGCTTGCATCTTCGATGAACTCCTCACCTGGCTTGCGTTCGCGATCCTGAGCGACAGCGACGCTCAAGACACATACCGTCTCGTCTTTGACCTCGCCGAGCGCATGTTCGATGTCAACGAGATTCTAGCCGACTCTTTCGAGTTGAGGGGCGGTGAGATGGGCATATGGAATGCCGTCACTGGTGTTGTTAAGGCTATAGAGTTACAGAAACGTCACGGAAAGGATACGGCGTCGGGTTGAGGTGAACGCATATTTTTTCTCCTTGCTTTGTTTCTCTTCTCTCGACGTATTTTCGCACCGATCATCCCTCCCCACCAACGTTCCACCGTGCCACTACTACATCGCGTCGTACATTTTCTCTTTTTGCACTGCAGTCTCGGCCGTCTTCCATGCCCTTCCATTGTTTCCGCGCATCGTTCTGACTCTCTTCCACGCAACTGGCTCTTCTTGTTCCCCTCATCTACTTTCTGGCTCCCATCGTCTCGCTCCCTACGAATGTCTTATTCAAGAATTATATACGATCTTGTGCAACACCAATGCGAAGGTGTTCCCTGGGTATTCACCCCGTTGAGAAGCTTAAACTCACATATGAATCCGCGACAACGCACGATCCCAGTCGCACGGGTTGACAACTGCTGAACCACTGAGTGGTTATCAACCATCGTAGTTCAGTCGATGTTCCATTCCAGTTGACACCTTTTCTCATCTCAGTTTTATTTTGACATCGTTATACGGAAGACTCATTACCGTCTCGCAGTGCTCGACCACCCGCTGACGAGTTTTGTCACCTATGATTATGTCCTCATCCCGGACTAAATGTTTGTCCCAGTTCTACTCCAAAAATGCATATTTCCTGATCAGTGTCTCCCTGCATCATGATCATCTCCCTACTTTCGACCAATCCCGTATGATGATTCTTTGCCAGATAGCACTTGCTCATTGAGCTACCGCAGTATTCCCTTGGTGGTCGGTCCCCCTGTTGGCCTGTGTCATCTGACAAATAAATTCTTACATATGGTGCAAGCTATCAGCGGATGACTTCAGCAATTCAAATACTGAACCGAACACAATCTACAAGATCATGTTCACAATAGACAGACAAGAAAAGCATTAGTTGTTTAGACTGTTGCCAAACCACACAGCCCCACATATTCTCTTTTGAACGCACAGAACAAACAATTATTCAGAATCGAATCAAGCTCTGATTATAACCATCTCTATTTGACATTCGTTACCGATTCAACCTCGCATTATATAGTCCTCAGAAGGCTCACCTCTGGTGAGTTAGCAGTAGGCAGCCTCTACACATCACTACTTAGCGAGAGCGGGGTCCAGCAGGGCCACCCCGCCCAGCGTACACTCGGGGGGCATGAATGGCGGAATTTGCATCGCCTTAAAAAATCGCCTCTAAATGCCCGCACGTGTTCGAGATAGAAGATGGCTTACCGTATTGACCGTCAAGGAGAGCGAACGAAACTCCAAAATAATGCGTAGGGTCACAGCGAGGCCATTCACGTTCGGGCTCTTCGGGAGGGGTTTGCACAACAGCGGGATGAGCACATGAGGTTTATGAGACAAATGTCCCAATGTCTCCTTCAACTTGCACCATATATTCATGACGACATCGTCATCCGCTACTGTCTCCGTCGTTCCGGTCGCCCCCAAGGCAACCAGTGCTGCAGGGTTGAGGATGTTGGCGTAGTTTCAAGAACCTTGCGATTGGACGATCACGTGCATACCCCGCGTGCGCAGGCACCCACACTGCCAACACAGCCGTGAGGGGCCTCCAGGACCACGCATACTCATTTGGGCAAGCTTGAGTATCCAGGTGTCCAGGTACGGACATTGATGGATGGAGTGATGCCCTGGGAGGTGCTGCCCGAGTATGATCAGGCACGGCAAGCAGGCATCTACCAGCTGCTCAAGGTTCTGTCTAATGTAGTCCAGATACAGCACCAACTCTTGCTCAAGAACTCTGGGCCGTACGCTATTGAACGCAGTCGCGATCGATACGCTTGGTCCTGGCTCTTGAGCGGACGTTATTCCATCCGCCATGCTAGTGCCCTGTGAATGGTGATCTTGCCTCACCCGGAAAAGGGGTCCATCACTGCCCTCTTGTATCTCACGTAGAACCTCTTCGGAAATTTTCACAGGCAAGCGCATCTGTTTATTCCCAAAAGGATTCTGTTGCATGTCGGCCAGCGAGCTCAACAATGAGCGCGGCTTGTTTAACCCGGCTGCGGATAGCAACATGCCGCCTCGCTCTGTTTGGCCATGTAATTCGGTTGCTGATGTGGGCTCCAATGGTGAGTGTTCCGTTGTGAAACCAATGGACTGCCGTTCTTCGTACGTGGCTCCCTCGAATTCGCGCGTGCACGCATCGCACCATAACTGCTTATGAGGCTGGATGAACAAGTGAGTATTCATATTATGACTTATAGATCCCTGAGCTTACGGTTGACGAGCACGTTGCTAACTCGCCATCGAGCACGAATGTCAGTATGCTCCGGGGACATCGCGGATTGGAAAAGAATTCATGCATTTCCTTGATCCCTATCAAGTCAGGGCCTTCACTCCCACTGTGCTGTGGTGGAGCATGAGCATAAAAGATGAATGACCACGTGATTTCGCCGGCTCGGCCGCTACGTCCGGTGTCTTGTGCACAGTCCAGCGCCGACTTTGGAGGGGCGGCATGCGCCGTCCAAACAACGCCGGGGATGCTGATTCCACAGCTAATGGCTGATGTCCCTACCAGTATTTGCTCATGTCCGGCCCTGAAGTCTTCTAGCAGTTGAACGCAATCAGCGAGAGGGGTGCCGCCCGTGTACGCACCGGTCTTGAGGATTACCGCTAACCGATCCGCGGATGCACGCGTAGGGCAATATATTATCCCCTTTTTGCTGGGGTCATCGCGTAGCTCCAAGGTTAGAGGGCTCAGTGCTTCCAAGAAAGCTGCGAGATATTTGTCACTCGGGTGCGTGAAAATATGCTCATCTCGAACGTGCGCCGGCGCACGCTGAATCACGTATTCTATGTCAAATCGATGTGTCGGGGCGCGGATGACACTGAGATAAGGGACTTCGAGAAGTTCTTGAAATCACGATAATGCCCAGGGAGGCATTGTCGCTGTAAGGAAAAGTAGTTGGGCGCCGATGCGGGTGAGATTACCCAGGATGAGTAAGATTGGTCGAAACGTTATTGACGTTACAATAACGTGTGCTTCGTCAAGAGTAACCCTGGCGAGCAGCCCCTTCAAATGTAGGGTTTTGAGCCATATCGTAAAAGCCGCTGATGCCATTGCAACATCGGCAGAGACCAGTACGACAGACATATTCGGCACGTGGTCTTTGTCTTCCGTTCGCCACACCGTAGTGGTTATAGATCCTTGGGAGAGAACGTGATACGCGTCGTGTAACAGAGCTACATAAGGTATTATGACCACCGTGACCCTGTTTCGATCCCAGGCGAAAGCTGGAAGTGCGTAGATGAGGCTTTTCCCGCCGCCCGTGGGCAGAATAACTAATAACGGGTCACTGCAGTCTCTCAGAAATTGAATCGCTCGAGCCCGTTCAGGCCTCTTCCAGAACGCTGATGAAGAACGCATATACGCCCGCAAAGCAGCAAGTGTATCCATGTCGGCAAATGCGCCCAGACTTTCGTTGGAAAGGTGTGTGCCTCCAGAAACATTAGATCGATACTCAGCTCGTGCCATCCCCTCCGCCACAGCATGTACAATCCAATTTCGCGTCTCGGTGAGGTTCAAGGCATGACAGATCCGCGCAATGCTGACAACATCGGCGCCCGTAGGGGCTTCAGCGACTACAGGGCCCGGTCCTGCTTGGATTGGCGTAGTGTGAGTCTCTCACAGTCCCCAGAATGTGTGCCAGCGAACAGACAACTGGGTTGAGTGGGTCAGTCACTTTCCTGTTACAGTTAGCGGTAATTTAGAAATACCTCTATGAACAGCGAGAATATCTCACTCGACATTCTGTGCATGAGTTGGTCCAGTGTGGCATAATTCCTTTGCTCGGTAGCTACCCCATGCCTGGTTTGCCGTGCCCCGATGTCCTCTTCGTGTTCGTCGACTCCATCAGTTCCCAACAGGTTGAGCACAGGCGCGAGACGAGGTGAGTCAATATGCTTTTGTTGAACTGCTACCGCCAACTGCCGCCAATCAGCGGTTCCTATTTCGACGTTCATATAGTGATTCGTAACCAATTGAAAATAATCAGAAAATACTCCTTCCTTCCAAGCGCCTCTAGGGCCAGCAAAGAGGAGATAGTGGCACATGGTCGCGGGGGTTACACCATACAACGCACGGATGATGTGTACGTAGAGCGGCACCCCGTATTGCACCCACAACATCGTCATTTCTTCCACCTGTGGAGGTAGCACCCGAACGATAAAATCATCTGTTTGCGTGTACGCACGGGTTTTGTTGTATTCAAGGATCCACAGTAGATGTCCCGGAACGGCTACTAGGGAGCGTCGCCGCCAGGGGTTATTAGCAATGAGCGTTTGTTCGGTTTCGGTATCGTGAGGCGGTTGACCCCCTGTCATCTTGTATAATGCGGCCAACAGCTTCAAGAATCGGAAAACGTGTTCCAGCCATTTTTTACATATCACTGGATCCCAGATGATTTGTTTCTCTCGGTCTCCTACTAGGCCTTTGTGGAACGGCTCGGGCGTGTCTAACATGAGCACGCGATCTACTAATGCATTTCTGTCGCGGCAGAACGGGTTTTGTGCCTCGGTCCACAGTGAGTAGTTCACCTCCTCATTGCTTATGTGATCCACAATGTTGCCGCTAGGAATGACTGGTAAAGAATACGCCCCCTTCATGAATATATCTTGATGTAGGATCTGGCTCGCGTCGTTGATGATGCACACGATAGATTCGCGTATTTGGGCGATCCGAACCGTAATGCCATTCACGGTCACGCGTTCATCACTAGACCAGAACGTGTTAGGGGGACGCATCGAACTCTTCGTGATAGCTGTGGCTAGACCTGAGAGTTGTGTGATGACGCCAAAAGCCGTAGACTGAGACCCCTGCACCCACTGCAAATGCAGCCAAACATCGCTATGTTACGTTTCAGTGCGTGATTTTCACACAACAAACGCCGATTCGTACCTGGCCATCCTTGTCGTAGCATTTGTACCATTGTTTTCGTCTGTCGCTGGGGTGCTGTCCTTGTGCAGCACGCAAGTGTTAAGGTGATGAAGCACAGACGCTCATATCACGAATTTTAGCCCGGAGAGCTCCCTGGTACAGGCGTACGCCGGGGAGAAACTTCCGTTGGCATTGACAAATCGGATGGGGAAGTAACATTCCAGCGCGTTGTTCCATTTCGTCGCCAACGGATGCTCACACATAAAGATGCCCTCGAGAATGGCGTCAAATATTTCCATCAAGCATTCTTCCCTCATTTCCTCGTCCCGTAGTGCGTGATGAAGGTCGTGAATGGTTCTTTTCTGGTCGCACGTGAGCCCCGAACGAAAGATGACCGATCCTACAATCTCGAGGAGATACACGACAAAATGGTGCAAATATGTCCCGTAACTGTGTGCAGTTTTGCGATCAATGACATTGTACCAATCGGACGCAGTCCCCGTGCGTGGATCTGCAGGACTATGAAGCCACAAATTCACTCAGGCGAGTGTAGGCATAATAGGGGAGTACTTACGTGTCCGTTCCGTGGTATAACCACAACCTAATGAGGTAATGTGCTGCTCCAATCTCTACAAGCGCGCGGTCCACAAAGCATTGACACAGTCGGCCTAGCGCAGTGCTTCGATAATGTACGAGATCGCACATCTTGACAGCAGCCGTCCACGGGGAGTCTCCGTCGTAATAAGCGGCCCACCCAGTTTGTTGTACGAACGCACTCACGGCTCGGAAGTCGTGAGGCAT
This sequence comes from Ramaria rubella, assembly GCA_015039355.1. Lineage (NCBI taxonomy): Eukaryota > Fungi > Basidiomycota > Agaricomycetes > Gomphales > Gomphaceae > Ramaria > Ramaria rubella. Next base: position 99,083 of record MU134535.1, read on the forward strand.
TCGGGTGAGAAAGGGAGGCGGAGGCAAGGCTGCCCGCATACCGAGCAAATCAGCATGGCCTGGAATTTCAGCTTCGATATCGACCACCAGCCACGGTCCGGTCTGTTCTTGCCAAAGTCAAATGGCGGTTACCTGAATAGGAGCGCGACTTGCGTTCGTCCCTCTTTTTGTACACTCGCGGATGTGTTTCGTGATATATTGCGATGTCCCTGCGTGATCGCACGATGGGCAACCCCACACATTATGGGTTGGCACGGGATGAATTGGCGGCCTTGGCTGGGGGGGCGGTTGGAATATATCTTGCAAATGGTACTTGGTGATGAAGTCTTTGGCAACATCGTTTTTGATTACTGGGAGGCCATGGGCCTTATGCGGGTGCGTCGCGATATTCTTAGTTTCTATCGGGAGGAGGCAAAGCGTGCAGACAAGTAGGTGGTATCTTGTATTTACAACGTAGGCGTAGCGTATTACATCCGGATCGGCGTGAATGTCGCGGTGAGCGTGATCATGAGGGGCTGGATGATTATAATGGGAAGCAGGTGTGTCTGATTTTTGAGTGGCGAATGGCATAGTGACGATGAAATCCGATGGATCTGGAAAAATGCCGGCCTTGCCTGCAGATACTGGATGCTGAGCAATTCCCGTATCCATGTCTTGAGGAACAGTTGTGGGTGCGGGATTAGCAATGTTTGATGACGATGCCTGGGGCCCGACTGGGACCAGGGAAAGGGTCTATACGGCGAATATAACAGCGTAACTGCGCAAAACAATGAAACGCTTACCAGGGGTGTTCCCGCAGAATTTCCTGATTGTGTATAAGACTTAGGCAAGTCTGCGGGATGTATACAACCAGAATGGTGGCGGGAGACAGCCCCCATTCTCGAAATTACGCTGTTGCATCCTCCACACACCCAGGACTCACCTGATTTTCGGGTCAGTGTGTACGTAGGCCAAACTGTCCCTGCGCTCGTGGGTTCGGCAAACCGGATGTTTTTGACTTCGACCTGGTGGATTTGGCGGATGTGCTCGCGCCGCTCAGCTTTGGTGTGGAACCTAACCCCTTTGCATCCAGAATGTCGACACGTACTGACAATTTGTCAGGACGTAGCACATATTTTCAGCAGAAAAATTGGACTAACATTCTTTTGTCGCTTGCAGGATGTCCGGCTGCATCTGCTCGTGGCTTCTCACAGTCTTCGACTATTGGTTGAGGGGAATCCATGAAGCTATCAGACTAAAGAGTTACACATGGAGTTGCGCCGGTTGGACTGTATGGACAGCGTTATATACAATGGTAAGGGCGCCAAAAATGCTGCAAATCCCAATAACGGAATACATTGTCGAAAAAAGAAAGAATGGAGAAGCACAAGAAGAAGAGATGATGATGATCAGGGGCTGAGGAATGTAAACGGCACAGCTATACCAGGCGCTCACTCCATAGAGGGACCATCAAGGTCGTGATCAGCAGGGAATGGACGGTCGTGACGGCAGTTCGAGTGTATGAGCAAGAATTGCTCAGATTCGCGGTCAGAGATCGTCAATGCTCTGAGCTGCTCCACGGCTATGCGGTCTTTCATGCTAAGTTGCGGTTCGATTGGTGCGACAATCCGCAATGTACGCAGAGAGACGGCCAGGATGAAATCGAATCCGTTCGGACTGTAATGAGATCCTATAGGGAAATTCACCGCAGTGTCCACGTACCTTGGAAATTCTATGCATCAGTTCATGTCGACAAAAACGAGTGAGTAGGGAGACCCACAAGCAACAAAAACCTATCGCGCTTTCTTCGGACAAATGCTCTGTGTGAGATACGAGGGCCGCGAGAGTGGGAGGTACAGCAGCAGGGGACAATGAGAACAGGAGAAGATAATGGATGCCAGGGCAGGGAGATTGCAACTGTCCAGAAAGCGCCCACGCAAGATCAAAGGAAGTCCCACCATTGTAGAGCTCAACTCCAGGGTACCACGGAGTTCCCATGGGTTCGTCAATGGATAGTGTTTCCGGTAGTACCAAATAATGGTCGATGGCAGGGAGAGGATGGTGTGAGGATGATGCAAGGTGAACTGCAGCTAAGAGCGCTTTAAGTCCGCGGATATGCAGAGGCAACTGAGTGCGGTAATACTTATCTGCCCTAGCAATGGTGAAGGTCGTAGGAGTGACAGGCGCGATATATATGGCTAGGACCCTTGCAGGGTGTACACGCAGAGGAAAAGGGGGTGGGAGTGCGCCGTTGACCTCCAGCGGGTACAACATGCTGTCTGAGGTGGGCACAACATCGGGCAGGTGGCCATCAGGCAGGTGGCGATCGAGTCCTTCAGTGGGCCAGCGGTAGGGCCTTTCCACCCACTGATGGGCCTGCAAGCGGAATAGCGCGCACGCCGAAGTCCAAATTTCGTGAGAGTGAGAGTGTAGAGACGTAGGGATATACTGTTCTAAAATCTTGGAGACACATGAGGCGGTGATACTATAGTAACATCTGAGTGACTGGCAGCGCATGAAACAGATGGATGTACCGTATGTATGGGCTAAAACAAAAAAGAGATGCTATTTGCACTATTGAGCGCATGTACTCAGATTGCGTTATTAGGCGTAACCTAGGTACAGAGGGCTGAGTTGCATGGGTGCGGTTGAAATGCTGCACGCAAATCTGGCGAGAGAACGAGTAATGCGAGAGTGCGAAGCGCGTGCGGCGGCACGTATGCTGCAGGGCCGGGAGTGTTAGGATGTCCGTATAAACTGCTATGAGATAGATGATCTAGGGGGAGTGTCAGTGGCCAGAAAATTGTCTCGACGACTTCCTCACCTCGTTGGGCAGGTCGGCCAGCGTCGTGGGTGATCCTGGCATTGTCGCACAGATAGAGCGCTTTGGATCGAATTCGAGCTCCGAGAGCTTGGCCTCTTGGTTTTCACAGTGACCACCAACGCGCAAGCTTCAGATGGTGGATTCAGTAAAGGTGAGTTTGATATCCCTGCGAACTCGTTGTCCTTAAAAATGGTTGTAGAGTGGGGACTGTGAATGCACGCCAAAGAGCACTCCCCCAGTCAATATCGAGACGAACGCGCCAGGTACTAACATCGACACCTCGACCACCTCTGTTGTCCCATCGTCTCCTGGGACTCCCTCGCCGCCCACTCTTTCCCACCCACGGGTCTCAAAGTCAACGGCGCGTGCAGCCCGAGAGCCGCTTTATCACCTCCTAGCCAATGTAGTCCATCATGGTGACCCCCATGAATATGAGCTTGAGGAGGAAGAGTTTGAGGGGGACTATTGGTTTGTGCTTGCGGAGAGTAGTGGGTGCTTCTCCCGTATGCCCAAATCTGAGTTTGCAACGAAGGTGGAAGCTGTCAGGAGTTTCAAGGAGGCAGAAGGTGAGGTCGACAGCATGGTTGCTAGCTCACAGAGCACTGTATGCACCGATAACCTCGGGTGTTTATCTCCAGAATAGGGGGGCTATTCCGGCGATTTACTTAGTGATTACATCAGGAGGCCTCGTCTAGCGCCCAGATGCCTCGCGAGGCCTCTTCGCCACCCACTATCCTCGCCGCCATCACCGTGCGTCTAGCCCCCTTCGCTCATCGTCGGAGCACCACCGCCGCCACCGCCGACGTTCCTCCGCCGCCCCTGTCACCCTCATCCGCCGTGCCCGCCACCCACACACCCCTGCGGCCTCAAGCCACCCAGTCCCGCCCCTCTCTTACACCCTCATGCCACCCCTGTCACCCTCATCCACTGTTCCCACCACCCACACACCCCCCGCGGCCTCGAGCCACCCAGTCCTGCCCCATCCTGCCCCTCTTACACCCTCACACCACCCTTGTCACCCTCATCCGCTGTGGCCACCACCCACACGCCCGCAGTGGCCTCAAGCCACCCAGCCCCACCCCATCCCTCCTCTCGTCACCCCCACAGCCCCCTCGGCGCCCTCCTGCCTCATGCCTGCCACCCGCATGCCCGCCGCCCTTCCTCCACCCCGTTTGCGCCCTCTGGGACCGATTCCCGCCGTCTCTGCGTCCTACCGTTCATGCCCCCGCGGCCCCAAGCCATCCAGCCCTGCCCCGTCTCGCCTCTTGTCACCCCCACAGCATGTTTGTTGCCGTTACCGCCACCCACACGCCCCCCTCGACCTCAAGCCACCCAGTCCCACCCCCACCCGCCTCTGATCACCCCCACGCCACCCTTATCGCCCTGCCTTAATGTCTGCGTTAATCAGGACCTGTTTAATGTGTGATTTTAAACCTTGCAGTTTGCATCTGTTATATGGACTTTCAGAACCGCCTTGCTGTTCAGAATACACTCACCTGGTGTTTGTCTCATTCTATGGCTTTTTGAGTGAGCTGTGGAGGATACATTGCAGACTTTTGAGTGTGGTGTGGACTTTGTAGTGTGTGACATGGACTTTTGGGTATTCCATGGACTTTCTGTGTGTGGTACAGACTTATGAGTATTCCTTGCATGTTCGGTGGACTTTTGAGTGCTCAACAGACTTTTTTGAATGATTGGTGGACTTTTGAGTGTTCCATGGACTTTCTGGATGTTTTATGGACTTTGCAGTATTCCATGGACTTTCTCACTGTTGTGTGGACTTTGGAGTATTTTGTGGACTTGGGAGTGTATTCATTGGACTTTCCGAATGTTTTGTGGACTTTTGAGTACTTTGGTGGACTTTCTGTGCATGGTATGGACTTTTTGGTATTCCATGGACTTTCTGTGTGTGGTACAGACTTTTGAGTGTTCCATGGACTTTCTGAGTTTGCCATGGACTTTTGAGTATTCAACGGACTTTCTGAATGCTTTGCGGACTTTCTAGCGTGTGAGACGGACTTTTGGGTATTCCATGGACTTTCTGAATATTCTGTGGACTTTTAAGTTTTATGTGGACTTTCTAAATGTTTTGTGGACTTTTGAGTGCTCCGTGGACTAAGTAAGTGATGCCTGAGTTAATGAGGCCCCGATTAACAAGTGCAAAACAACGTTGGACTTTCTGATTGATCTATGGACTTTCTGGATTGGGGATGGATTGACGCTTGGTCTGTGAGGTTTTCGTAGTGGGAGAGCAAGATTTGAATCTGTTGTGGGCTTTTCTAATCCAGACACGGACTTTCTGAGTCGGATCTGGACTTTTGGTTATTCTGTGGAATTTTGAAGTGGACTTTCACAAATTCAATAGACTTTGTGGATGGTACATGGACTTTCCAGATTGCCAATGGCCTTTTACATGTGGAATGGACTCAGTGAGTTGGAAAGGGACTTTTTCAATTGTCTGTGGACTTTTGCATACTGCTTGGACTTATTGATGGCCTTTCTGATTCAGATTTGGACTTTTGCTTGTTCAGTGGACTTTCTGTGCAAGATGCGGACTTTCTGAGGCTAAAACGGACTTTTCAAAGGATGTTTGTGTATGCCATGGACTTTCTGTGTTGTATTTGCGCTTTCTGTTGCATAATGGACTTTCCAAGTTGAATGTGAACCGTTTCTTGTTCCCTGGCTTTTCAAAGTGATCCATGGACTTTTTGGGGACTTTCTAAGTTTCAAATGGACTTTGGAGTCTGACAGAGTGCTTTCTAATTGGCAGTTGGACTTTCTGAGTTGGAAACAGACTTTTGCTCATTCCTTGGACTTTCTGAATTTGACATGGACTTTTCGTAATTGCCTTGGACTGTCAAGTGATGCACAGACTGTAGGATGGACTTTCTCAGTTCTACATGGACTTTGATGGATTTGATGGACTTTCTGGCTGGTGTGTGGACTTTTGAAATTACTGTCCACGTTTGAAGCGTGAAATGGACATTTGGATGTTCAATGGACTTTCTGAGGTGGAAATGAACCTTTGCGCTGTCGGTTTACTTTCAGAAATGAATCCAAAAGACAGTGGGTAATGGTGTCGTCGTTGCATGGCTACTTACCCTGGTGTTCAGCTCAGTGCGCTTTGCTATCAGCAGCAACAAAGGTAGAACAAAGACGAAGATGAGGACGTAGCAGTGACGAAGATGATGACGTAATACACTGACATAAGCATAGACGAGATACAACAGCAAATGTCACGTGATTGACAAAGCTGGCCTTGATGTAGACGTAGTAGTAGTAGTAGCAGTAGACTTAGACTTAGACTTAGACGAGTGAATCCAACTGATAGAGGTGAATTGGGGTACACTAAGGCGAAACAGGCCTTATATACATGAGCAGAACAACAAACGATGCGAGTATGCCATACAACGATGTCGTCAACAGCAGACAGGAGAAATGACTAACGGCAAGAGGCAGAAAACCAAAATAGGAAGGTGGTTTGTAAGGAAATGGAAAAATGAGTCAGGTGGTCGAAGAAATGAAGGGAAATATGGCAGCGAATTTGAAATAGAAGCCAGAAATAGAATAGAAGTGAGTCATAGAAAATAGACCATGTGGAACAATTGGAAATAGAAGTACAGCCAAGAAGTGAGTGAGTCAGGTGATGAAAATGAGTCATAGCCGTCCAATAGGACTCCAGTTGCTTGTCAAATTTCTCCGAAGATAAGTAAGTGAGTCATGTGACTTGATGACGACTCAGAAACATGTGAACCAATCACGACACTTGGATACGAATTTCCTCCAGAGAGGGAACAAAGACGAGCCCTTCTTGACGAAGTCCTTAGGCACATAACCATAGCAAATCTCTGTTCCTGGTCCGTGCTCTTTGATGTACCAGTTATTCCTGAGGACGATACGATGCCAACCATTCACTGGTTTGAAGTTTGGGTCAAAACTGATGATGTAGAAGGGAGCATGGAAGGTTTGATCGAATACCCATATGCAATCGTGAATGTGATAAGGAGGATATGAGGGGAATATTCGGTATGGGCCTTCAGGAGATTCAACATATAGGGGATAGTACTGACGATGTGCGACTTGTGGAGGAGGACTGGACAAATGAACATCAAGGGGAGAACGTCGACTAGGAAGTTCAACGCGTGGTCCAACGTGTATGTCTGGCTTGGCGGTCATCTGAAATGAATCATGGGACGTGGTGGCGGCAATGCTGGATGGCATATTGAAAATAGAATTGATGAAAAATAGAATGAGTGTGGAGATGATGTGTCTGGCGGACTGGAGGTAGCACAGCAGATGATGGTCTGGCGAAAGCTGATGAAGATAGGCGCGTGTGCAGTGAGCGTCTTTTTGTAGTGTAGTAGGCGCTGTTGAGTATCATGCTTGTCATCCACCCATCTCTGAAAATTTGACTGTCCCCAGGCAACTATCATCGTCAGAAGAATCGTCTAAATCATCCAAAGGAAGCTTATCGGAGCAAGGGGGATGCCATCTCTTGAGAAGTAGGGAAGTAGACGAAAGGCTGTGATGCCTCTTTTTGAAACAGTTCCATTGAGTTCCTTTAATACGTAAGATCCACCTGTGTTTCTTCGAACAACTTCGAATGGTCCTAGATATCTTGGTTTCGTCTTCCTGTCTAGTTCATTTTCGACTCTTGAATTCCTAACCAAAACTAGATCTCCTAGTGTGTTACTCCGAAGCAAAGGGGGGTTATGCTTAGCGCCGCCCCCCGGCGCCTATGCTGCAACACGCCCACGCCGCCTCCTGGCTGCCACACATGCCCCCTCTGCCCCCTGGCTGCCGGCCGTTGCCGCCTCCACCCCCTGGCTTGCCGCACGCCGCCTCCGCCGCCCCCTGGCTGACGCACGCCGCCTCCACACACCCCCTGGCTGACGCACTCCGCCTCCGCCCCCTCCCTCGTCGCTGTACGCCACCCCGATCCCCTCTTAACGCCCACACACCCCCATTCACCTCTATCCACCCATCCCCCCCCTCTTCTCACCCCCATGTCACCCCATTCACACCTACGCTGTCCACGCCCCCACACGCCCCCTGCCGCCTCTCGCCACCCTGCCTCCGGCCGGCGCCGCCTCTTGTCACCCCCACGGCAACCCTGCGCCGTGCCATCACCCACACACCCGCCGCCACCTCCCGTCACCGACATACACACCGCCCCGCCTGATGTCTTCCTACCCACACCCTACCCATTGCACACCCCATCGCCCACACGCCCCCCACCATCTGTTGCCACCCTGCCCGCCTCTTGTACACACGCGCCACCCTATTGCCAACCTTGCACTACCACTTTCGCCCCACGCATACACCCACATGCGACCAACCCCTTTCGTGCCCCTCCCTGTCACCCACACGCCAACGCGTTTGTATCTCCCGGCTCCCGCATGCGTCACCTTCTGCCTCTATTGCGCCGCTTCCGTCGCGTCGGGCTGCAGGACGGCCTTCTTCGCGTGCTCTGAGGGATTGGAGGTGGAATATCACAACGTAGGAAGCGCAGGTTGGTGGAGGACAGCTTTAACAGCAAGTCTTATTTTACCACCATTCTCCCTGTTCTTGTTCGGACTTCGCCTCACTGACCGTCGTGGGAGTAGCGGTTTCAAAGAATCAATTTAGGAGCTGATTGACAATTATCCTGGGGTTAGTGTAGACTTTCTTTTATAACATCAGTGACACTGGTATATCGCCGTCCATGAAATGTTCACAGTTCTGCATGGCTCCATCAATACTGTAGTGTTTCAATTTGTCATCATTCAGCATTGTGCGTAGTCCAAATATACTTATTCACAAATGCTACGTATCCCTGCATCTGCTTCTCAGAGTGTATGCGCCGAAAATCTAGCTGCTTCTATTCGTTCCCAAACATCAACTTGGTTTCTTGGCTTTCGATAAGACCATCCAGGAACCTGTGGCATTCCGTGAGATACGTGTGGCGGTTGAAAAGGTCGTACAAGTCACACACACAGAATAAACCTCCTGCGCGTCCAGAACCATTCGACCTTGTTTCGTTTTCTCGACCTCAGAGCCCGTGGTCCTGCTGCCGCTTTGAACAACGAGCTTTGCACGGTTTTTCACAATTGCCTCAGCACACGCAAGGATAGTTTCTTGGAGGATCAGTGCATCTGCGCATATAAGTCGGAAAGGAATACCCCGCAAGAGGTAGTTTCCGCGAACGCACCGTACATATCATCAATAGTTACTTGGTAACATCGTCAGTATGCTGAAGTCCAAGAGCGTTAAGGTACTGCTTACCTGCTGTTAACTTGACCACGGTCGCATAGTTATCGTCCCTCTTTCACCTCTGAACATAGCTCATTGGGTCGTCGTTCTGAGCAGATTTTCTTTGAAAGTCCGACGTTGACTCGCTGCTTGTCACCGTTCGTCACCAACTGTCATGCGAGCCCTATAAAGAGGGCGGTCAGCATGTCAAACGTCTTGCTCCGCATCCACCACCATCCCCTGCTTCGTTCCGTAGCGCTCGCCGTCCTCACCATGTCCCACCCACAAGACGCAATCCCCGATGTGTAGTAAGCCCTCTTTTACTGTCCTGAACAATGGCGAAGCTCACTTCGACCGATCCAGCACCTGCCGTTCATGCACCACGACCATACAGCGAAGATCCCAGCGAAGATCCCAATG